>CM041545.1:23155000-23202500 GCA_023238725.1 Scortum barcoo | reverse complement strand
CAGCCACTTCAGGTCAAACGACACTAGGAGTTCAGAGTTTGGCCTCTCCTCAGACTGAAACCTTTTAAACTGTGTGTAAACAAAAGTGTTAAAATGTTAAACTCTCTCTTAGCAGGCTGTCACGGCAACCGGAGAGCAAACAAACTACGACTGACCTCACAACAGGTCCACCTTTGTTTATAATATTCCAGTGTGTTAACATCAGTTTGTTAACGTCTGGGGGGGGTTGTTAACCCTGGGGGTCCGGTGGTAACGAGATGTTAACGAGCAGGATAATGTCAGCAAACATTGGAATAAGTTGCAAAGCATAAGCGAACAGTGATTACTGGTCATCTGAAACATATAGATTATTGATTGGTCCTCAGATAAAACAGAGATTACTGATCGGTCTTGAGCTGAAGGATAAGAGTTTTAGGGGCGTCAGTTAGTCTTTAAACATCAGGAGGAGGAGGAGGTGGTGAAGGAAGAGGCAAATAAAGGAGGAGATAAAGGAGGACACCAGACTCACCGGAACAGGCTGCTCCTTCTTCATCTTCTCTCTGCCTGCTCCTCTTCTTCCTCTTCTTCCTCCTGCTCTTCCTCTCCAGAGAGTCCAGGCGGCGACCGAGGGAGGCCAGAGCTCCTCGCAGGAGGCGCCTCACCTCCAACCGGTGAGCTGAGAGGAGGCGAGGCAGGAGGGAAGAGCAGGGGCAGCACAGGGGAGAAAGAGGTGGAGGAGCAGGAAGGGAAGGAGCTACAGGAGAAGGAGACGGAGGAGGAGGAGAAAGAGCAACAGGAAGAGGAGCTACAGGAGGAGGAAGAGGAGCTGGAACTACATGAGTAGGAAGAAGAGAAGAAGGGGGAGCCACAGGAAGAGGAGGAGAAACAGGTGATGAAAGGAGAGACACAGGAACAAGAGGTGAGGAGGACATAGGAGAAGAAAAATGGGAAGAGGATGGAGGAGAAACAGTAGAAGGAGCAGGAATGATGGAGTCAAGATGAGTCGAGTAGGAAGGAGGAGGAAGGGGAGGAGGCGGGGGGCAGACAGGAGGAAGAAGAGAGGGAGCTGCATGAGGAGGAGAAACAGGGTAAGGTGAAATAAAAGGATCAGAAGACGCTGATGGAGGAGGAGGAAGGGAAGGAGAGAAAGAAGAAGATGTAGGAAGAGTATGATGAGCAAAAAATACAGGAGGAGGAAGAGGAGGAGCGGGGACGGAGAAAATAAGAGACTGAGCTGGAGGAGGAGGCGGAGGAGTGAGAGAAGAAGAGGAGAGGAAGGATGGAGGAGGAGCAGAGGGGGAAGAGGAGCCACAGAAAGGAGGAGATGAAGGTGAAGAGGAACTCCAAGGAGGCACAGGAGGAGAGAAAACTCCTGAAGGAGAAACAAGAGTCACTTCTCTCTCTCTGAATTTGAACACAACCAGCTGACAGGAAAACATTTAATAAGATCTAATGATCAATACAGATCAGTCGCAGATCAATACAGTGAAATAATGATCAATAAACATGATTAAAATACAACATTCACTTTAATAATTCATAAATATAAAAAAAAAAAAACCCAACACTGACCCATTTGTGTCTCGTCATCGTCATCACCCTCATCAGCCAATGGGAGTGCAGGGGGCAGAATCACAGCTGTCAGGTCCCGCCCCCTGTCATCAGTCTCATTCAGCGTCAGCGGGCGAGTGAGCATGGCGAAGACTAAGAGAGAGAGAAACAAATTTTCATTTTCCAAAAATATTTATTTACAGTCTTATTCATATTTACATGTTTACTGCTCAGTCAACTGCTAATTTATGGATTTGTCTTTGTTTCATATTGAAATTAAGTTGTCTCATAATGCACATGCACTACATCCTGCAACACCTCGACTCCCCAGGGACTTATGCAAGGATCCTGTTTGTGGACTTGAGTTCGACATTTAATACCATCATCCCAGGACATCCTCCACTCCAAACTCTCCCAGCTCACTGTGCCAAACCCCACCTGTCAGTAGTTCTCAAACTTCCTGACTGACAGGAAGCAGCAGGCGAGGTTGGGGAGCATCACATCCAGCACCCGGACAATCAGCACTGGAGCCCCCCAGGGGTGTGTGCTCTCCCCACTGCTCTTCTCCCTCTACACCAACGTGACTGCACCTCAGGAGACCCAGATGTTAAACTCTTAAAGTTTGCAGACGACACAACTGTCATCGGCCTCATCCGGGACAGTGATGAGTCTGCGTACAGACGGGAAGTGGAACAGCTGGCTTGCGGTCAGAACAACCTGCAGCTGAACACGCTCAAAACTGTGGAGATGACAGTGGACTTCAGAAGGAGCCCCCCAACACAGCTCCCCCTTTCCATCATCATCCAGCTGTCACTCTTAGTGCAACACAATGTGAGCAGTTGGACAGAGGCTGCAGCCCTTTGTGTAACCACTACACCTCTCTGCAGGCAACAAGATGGCGCAGAGGATGGCTGCCGTGTCTCGAGCTCTCCCCTCAACTTTGCTGTTTTTTTGCACTATTTTGTTATTTATTTCTTCTTTTAAGTTATGCAACCTGCTAAAGAGAGCCCTATCATACAATATAATAGAGAAAAACTTCTACAAATTAGGTCGGTGGTGGAAAAAACTTTTTCATCGCCACCGCCACCAGCATACAACGGGGAATCTCCATGGCGGAGCCTACCTGTTGTTGGACCGGAGCAGCGGAGGAAAAGAGGGTCGCGGGCCAGGAGTCCTAGTCCGGCTGAGGAAACGTGAAAACCGGCCTCCTCTCCCGAGTATTCTTCTGGCTAATGTTCAGTCCCTGGATAACAAGCTGGATGAACTCCGGAGCAGGATGGCGTTTCAACGGGACATTAAAAACTGTAACGTTTTGGTTTTCACAGGAAACTTGGCTCGACCCTTCGATCCCGGACTCCGCCATTGTTCCCGAGGGACTCTCCATTCACCGACAGGACCGGACAATTAATTCAGGGAAGAGCAAGGGAGGAGGTGTCTGCTTCATGGTGAACAACAAGTGGTGCTCAGATGTGGAGATTATTTCTTCGGGCTGTTCTCCGGACCTGGAGCACCTCATGATCAGATGCCGGCCTTATTATCTTCCGCGTGAGTTTACATCGGTTGTCATGACAGCAGTGTATATTCCGCCACACGCCGACAACAAGGAGGCCATGGACGAGCTGTTTGGAGTTATCGACAGGACAGAGATGTCACGGCCGGAGGCTTCGCGCGTTTATCATGTAGCCGGAGACTTTAACAGCGCCAACCTGAGGAAAGTCCTGCCGAGATACCACCAACACATCAGCTGTCCCACGCGTGGCGAGAACACACTCGATCATGTTTACACCCCTTACGCGAGACACGTACAAGGCCCTCCCTCGCTCTCCATAGGGAAAATCTGACCATGCCTCAGTTCTGCTGCTGCCTTCCTATAGGCAGAAACTGAAGCGTGACGGACCGGTGACGCGGACCATTCAGCAGTGGTCCGACCAATCAGACTCGGCTCTGCGCGACTGCTTCAGCACGACGGAGTGGTGTGTGTTTAAGGACACAGACATAAACACATACACGGACACGGTCATTGGATACATCGGAAAATGCATCGATGACGTCGTACCGAGGATTACTGTGCAGACATTCCCAAATCAGAAGCCCTGGGTTAAGAAGCCCTTTCAGAAGCCCTGTCCTGACGGGCAGACCCCAGGCCGTGCGGATGGGCAGCACCACATCCTCCACCCTGACTCTGAACACCGGCGCACCCCCCAGGGCTGTGTGCTCAGCCCTCTTCTGTACTCCCTGTTCACGCATGACTGCGTGGCCACCCACAGCTCCAACACCATCGTCAAATTTGCTGACGACACGACCGTCATTGGCCTGATCACCGGCGACGACGAGGCGGCCTACAGAGAGGTCAGAGGTCAGAGCCCTGACATCTTGGTGCCAGGACAACAACCTCCATCTCAACGTCAGCAAAACTAAGGAGCTGATCGTGGACTTCAGGAGGAGGCAGAGAGAGGAACACGCCCCCCTCTCCATCAACGGGACTACGGTGGAGAGAGTCAGCAGCTTCAGGTTCCTCGGGGTTCACATCAGTGAGGACCTCACCTGGAACTCATCACACTGACTTTATCACAAAGTCAGCCAGACAGCGGCTCTTCTTCCTCCGCAGGCTGCGGAGGCTCAACATGGACTCAAGGATACTCTGCAGCTTCTACAGGTGACCCATAGAGAGGATCCTGACTGGCTGCATCACTGCAGGCTCTACAGAGGGTGGTGAAAGCTGCTCAGCACATCACCAGGACGGAGCTGCCATCCATGGAGGACCTCTACACCCAGCGGTGTAGGAAGAAGGCCACCAAAATCATTAAGGACCCCAGTCACCCAGCTACAAACTGTTCTGCAGCTGCTGCTGCGTCTGGCTGGGTTCGACGGTTCTTCCAGCAGCATTCGAGCCCGAACCACCAGGCTCAGGGAAGCTTCATACCGCAGGCCATAAGACTTTTAAACTGTGTTCACAACACCACCACTTCTCAATAACCCACCACTTCTGCTGTGCATAGTTCTCTACTGTATATATATCTATTGTATATATGTTACTATAATACTTAGTTTACATTTACAGTTTATATTTTATTTGCATAACTTATATTTTAAGGTCTTACTTATTTTATTACTCTAGTTTATTATTTATGTTTAAATTTTATTTTATTTGTTATTTTATTTCTAAATTATCTTTTTGCTTTTCTTGTTTCTTGTTTTCTTAGCATTGTTAGGAGAGCCTGGGACTTAAGAATTTCATTACCAATGATTGCTGATGTAAATTGTTGTGTAATGACAATAAATTCTTGAATCTTCTTGAATGTTGAATCTTGAACAACACGGGTGTCTGCTGTGGAAACTTTCAGGTTCCTGGGTTCCACAATCTCCCAGGACCTGAAGTGGGAGTTCCAACATCGACACCATCAGGAAGAAGGCCCAGCAGAGGATGTACTTCCTGCGCCAACTCAGGAAGTTCAACCTGCCTCAGGAGCTGCTGATCCAGTTCTACGCCACCATCATTCAGTCTGTCCTCTGCACATCCATCACTGTGTGGTTTGGATCAGCCACCAAACAGGACAGGAACAGACTCCAACAGACTGCAGAGAAAATCATCGGTGCCAGCCTGCCCTCCATTCAGGACTTGTACGTGTCCAGAGTCAGGAAACGGGCAGGTAACATCACTGCAGATCCATCACACCCTGGACATAACCTGTTTCACCTCCTCCCCTCCGGCAGGCGCTACAGAGCTCTGTACGCCAAAACAACCAGACACAGGAACAGTTTCATTTCCTCAGGCTGTCGCTCTGATGAACATTTAACACCAGTCACAGAGTGTCAGGAACAATCCCTGAATCATAAACATCCATTGACCTCACCAATATAACATTTCTATGAACAATAAATATATATTTAAATACATTCATATATATATATACTCTATACATACTGTATATGCTGTACATAACACACTGTACATAAGTTTTGTTATGTTTATGTTATGCAAGTTATGTTTATTTATTTATTTCTATTTTCTTCACCTTTTACATATGAGAGGGTACTGTAAAAACTGGAGTCAGAATTCCCTTGTATGTGCACACATACCTGGCCAATAAAGCTGATTCTGATTCTGATTCTGAAATGATAAAATTGATCAGTGACATTTTATTTTTAATGAATCAGACTGTGGTGGTGCCTCTCTTCTCGACAGGTAAACACACTCTCAGGAAACAATCATCAATAACATTATTGATCAGCCCATTTCTGAAGATGTCTTCACACAGTTGGAGCCTTTTTGTCAGGTCTGTGTAAAGTCATCTTGTTTGTTTTGCCCCGGGCTCAAGAAGACCTCTGGAAAAGGGTCTGTGGTGTCCGGTGTACCACCAGTTTAGAAACCTTCCCTCAGACAGGCCCAACAGGTCAACTGAAGACCACCATCACCCTCCACATTGCCCCCCCCACCAGAGGGACACATGTGCGTTTACAGTTCAGTTTCATTGAGCCTCCAAACTTGCCACCGATCAGAGACCTCAGGCTCAGCAGCGCCCTCTGTGGCTGGATCCTGAACTTCCTGACGGACGCCGCCCAGGGCTGTGCGCTCAACCATCTGCTGTACTCCCTGTTCACACTGTGGCCCCCCACAGCTCCAGGTACACCATCATCAGACCTGCTGACGACACGACCGCCATCGGCCTGATCACCATGACGATGATGAGACGCCTACAGAGAGGTCAGAGCCCTGACATCTGCAGGACAACTACCTCCATCTCAATGTCAGCAACACAAAATGGCTGATGGACTTCAGGAGGAGGCAGAGAGAGGAACACGCTCCCCCTCCATCAACGGGACTATGGTGGAGAGAGTCAGCAGCTTCAGGTTCCTCGGGGTTCACATCAAAGAGGACCTGACCTGGTATCTGACACCCGAATCAAAACAGCCAATCAGAGCAGAGTGTCTGACACCCAACTCAAACCTGGACTCGTGTTTCAAAATAAAAACTTTCTATTCAACACTACAGAAGGTAACTTTAATTAATTGACAAGTTAATATTTGTTAGTTTTATATAATGAACTAAAAGAAGAGTCTCGCTTTTTCTCGCGAGATTTCCTCATTCCTGTTGGTAAAATATGTTTCTCTGTCGGCTGATTAAACATCATTTTGACGGTTTTATGTCGTCACAGCGGGGTCTGTGTGACGTAAGAAGGCGTGAATGTTGGAGGTAAAACGAGAAAATAACAGAAACAGGTGAAGCTAACAGCTAGCTGCCGTTAGCAGGCGTTACTGTTCAACAAACTGGGACATTTTGAATGTTTGTTTTACCTTTTCACGGCCCCGCGGTTCCGTTAGTACCCGTTAAATCCCCGGAGCTCGCATTTTCTGCGGTTTAGCGGTTAGAAAACGCCAAATCAAGTCGGTGTTTCCGGAGAAATCGGTGCCAGTTTAAACGGCTGACCGGCGTCAAGAGAACGGACGGAACTTCCGGGAGGAATGTCAAAATAAAAGATTCATAGGGACCGGGTAGCGGAAATGAAGAAGTAATTACCTTTCAAATTAAAACGCATAATGAAATAACCACTTGACCAAAATAACTTTATTTCACCGGTGAGGTTTATAAACACTGTTTTCAGTTGCAATCTGTGAAGTTTAAGTAAATAAATATTTTTTAGCTTTTTATTGAACATAAAACTTGACCAGGGCCCTGTAGAAATGACTTGAGTTCATCATAATACAACAGAGAACAAGCTGATATATTGAATATCCTAATAATAAGGATGGAATAAGGAAGAAAACAAACAAGAAAACTTCATCAGTGTGGACTTCTAACCAACAACCAGATCTAGTTTCACTGTTTCTTTGAAAAACGGTGCGACAGCCCAACATCCATCAGCTCCACCTCAGCAGCTCAGCGGCCGCCTCCTCCCCACCACAGTGACCACAGGGAGACCACGGCCTTTCTAACCGACTCTGTCCCACCTTAAAGCATCACTGAGCCCCCCCACCACAGAGCCAACAGGTCATCAGAGCCAGTGTTTGGTTTTCAAGCTGATTTTCGTGTGGACCAGTGTACTGGTTTTTTGTATTGAGTGGAGGTCAGGGTGCAGTTCCTTTTCAAAGATTTAAAGAGAGCTCGCACACAGACTGAAGAAAGTCTGAGGAGCAAAGGCTGAGAACAACCAAACGTAAGCTCCTCTGATGACACTCTAAACTTTTTCTGTAATGACACGTTTTTCAGCGAGAAACTCTTTCAGTCAGTTCTTCTCAGACTTTATCAGGAAACCCTCCACCAGCTTTATGACGGCCTTCAGTCTGCCTGGAGGTTTCACATGACGGACGCTCGGACGGTTGTGAGGTTTTCCTTTGCTGCTCATATTTATGTGCTGTTTGGTTTGTCATATTTTTTATACAACTGCCAACTGTTGATGCAGCCTTATAGTTTGTGTTTGTCAGAGCAGAAAGATGAGCGACACAGTCGGGTACAGGTGGGTACAGGTGTGTATAGGCGGTACAGGGTAAATGCAAGTACAGTCAGGGTACAGTCGGGTACAGTCAATGGGTACAGTCAGGGTACAGTCGGGTACAGGTGAGTACAGTCAAGTACAGGTGGGTACAGTTGGGTACAGTAGGGTACAGGCGGGTACAGGTGAGGTACAGTCGGGTACAGGCGGGTACAGTCAGGGTACAGTAGGGTACAGTCGGGTACAGGCAGGGTATAGGCGGGTATAGGCAAGTACAGTCGGGTACAGTCAGGTACAGTAGGGTACAGTCGGGTACAGGCAGGTATAGGCAAGGGTATAGGCAAGAGTACAGTCGGGTACAGGCAATGGGTACAGTCAGGTACAGTAGGGTACAGTCGGGTACAGGTGAGTACAGTCAAGTACAGGTGGGTACAGTTGGGTACAGTAGGGTACAGTCAGGTACAGGCGGGTACAGTAGGGTACAGTCGGGTACAGGCGGTAGGCGGGTACAGTCGGGTACAGTCAGGGTACAGGCAGGCGGGTATAGGCAGTACAGGGTACAGTCGGGTATAGGGCGGCAGAATTTAGTAGGGTACAGTCGGTAGTACAGGCGAAAGTACAGTCAGGTACAGTCAGGGTACAGGCAGGTATAGGCGGGTATAGGCAAGTACAGTCGGTACAGTCAGGTACAGTAGGTACAGTACAGTTGGGTACAGGTGAGTACAGTCAAGTACAGTTGGGTACAGTCGAATACAGTCAGGTACAGTCGGGTACAGTTGGGTCAAAACTAGCAGCCAGTCAGTGCAACAGTACTCACAGGTATGTAATTTAGAGAGGGCCATCTTTCTTTTCTCGACAGTTTTGCAGTGCAAAGCAGGTTCAGATTTTGGGTCACTGAAGGTTGCCGCCATCTGATCAGTCAAACCTTCCCTGTTTTAAATCTTTCTTCTCTGTCACTGAGATGGAGATGTACCAGACGAATCAAACTGATCAGGACTTGTATGACATACAAAAATGATTTAGTTGTTTAACATTTTTCCTTCCTTCTTTTATCACCAACCACAGGATTACAGATCACTTGTACAACTACTTTGATTTCACTTCTAATAAAGGCTTATCTGATCTGATCTGGTATCAAGATTTTCAGCACCGTGAATGAAACGTGCAGTTGTCTACAGATCAATGAGTAACTGATAAATGAGTTGGGTGTGACTGCTGAATTCTTGTTTCTGATGTTTGGGTCTTTCTTTTCTATCTTGGTGGTATTTAATGTACGCTGTTAGTTTTTCCTTGTGCTGTATTTATCTATGCTCCTAACTTTGTTTCTCAGATTTAAAACACTGAAAAATGATTTTGTGGTTTGTTTTGTGGGTGGTGATGCTGTGTGTTATTGTCCAATGAGTATGCAGCTCTTATCTTTAACTGACTTGTGATCAGTTTGGACTTTGGATCGGCGGCTGCAGTTCTGTTTGCAGAGTTTTAGTTGTTTTCAGAACAGATTTTTGTTGGTTTTCTTTCAACTCTCTGAAACACAAAAAAACCCCAAAAGAAATCTTTGTAGAAATCTCACAGGGTCATTTTTGTTTTTTGACTAATGATGCATATTTTCCAACCTCTTCTTCGTCTTCTTCCTCCTCCCCTCGTCCTCCTGTTCCTCCTCCATCCTTACACTCCAGCTGATGGCGGCCATGTCCTGGTTTTTCCAGGTGAGTACAGCCACTGGTTGAACATGCGGAGCATCATGGAGGAGCTGGTGAGGAGGAACCACACTGTTAGTATTTTAGTTCCTGATGCATCGCCGTCAGTCAACTACAACGACAGCCGTGACGTCTCCAAGTTTAGCTTCCTGGTTTTCAAGGTGAATCCAGTTCAAACATGAAAAGTTAACTGATTACCAATGTTAGACTTTGAAATCATGTTTCTGATGTTTCTGATGTCTCTAAACAAACAAGTGTGTTTGGTTGGTGTTCCTCAGGTCCCGTTCAGCAGGGCTGAACTCCACGGCCTCACTGAGGAGTTCATCCACTTCTCCATGTATGAGTCTCATGTCTCGTCTCTGCTGCAGAAGTTTTTGAAGATGCGTGATTGGCTCAGACGGTCTGTTGACTTTGGGATGCAGCAGTGTGAGTCCATATTGAAGAACGAGGAGCTGATGGCGACTCTGCAGGACGCTGCGTTCGATGTCGTCCTGCTCGACCCGATGGTGATGTGCGGCGACTTGGTAGCTGACATGCTCGGCCTGCCACTCATCATCTCCCTTCGCTTCTCGCTCGGCGGCGTGCTGGAACGTCATTGCGGTCACGCTCCGGCGCCTCCGTCTTACGTCCCCGCGGCTCCGCTGCCGTACGACGACCGCATGACATTTGTGGAGAGGCTGATCAGCAGCGTGATGTACGTGTGGACGTCAGCGATGACCGAGGTGTTCTGGAGGCTGACGCTGGATCACTACTACAGTGAGGTCAAAGGTCAGAGTATTAAACACATAAAATGTTTCTCAAAGTAAAAAATGTTGTGAGTGACACCACTGAGCTCATCCGCCGTCTCAGGAGTCTGTGTTTGAGGGGAACTCAAACTCGCTCAGACTGACGAACAGTAGCGACGTATGTGAGCAACTGACGAATGATGGAGGAAAGCTCAGGTGGTGGGATGGATGTTTGCTGGATGAAGGAGCAGAGAGACTCTAGTTATGTTCACATGGAGCCTAAACTCCAGTAATAATCAGTTTAGAAACCCAAACTGAAGAAAGTGCTGCATAGAAATAGCTCAATTAGAGCAAACAGGGCAGTTCAGTTACAGTTTAAAACTTTTCATAAACTGATCAAAAGAAAAACTGTACAAGTCTGATTTCTTACTGTCGCCCTCCATCGTGATATGAATGTTGTGACATGGACGTTTTCTCCATTTATGTACGTAATATTGCATCGTAACGTAAATCACTGCTTTATTAAAGAAAACACGTGTCTTTGTTTTCTGTAATGTCAAAGATGATTTTTTAACAGGAGGTGAAACACATTAAATTAAAATCTTGTGAATTTAATTAAAAATACTGATGGTGCCTGAAATGTATAAATTGTGAAAATGTTAAAAGTCTGTCCCTTCGGAATAAAAGTGTCACAGTGCTATTTCCTGTGTGGACAGGGAGTCCCAGCAGCACCTGCAGGACTCTAGGGAAGGCCGATGTCTGGCTCATCAGGACCTTCTGGGACCTGGAGACACCGCGACCGACCCCGCCCAACTTCAAACACGTTGGGGGTCTGCACTGCAAACCAGCCAATCAGCTGCCAGAGGCACGAGCGCCACTTCCTGCTGCTTTGACGAGTGACAGGAAGTTTTATTTCAAAATAATACAAATAAATAAAAAGATGAGAAAGTCGATGGTGAACAGAGCGATGGTGTCATGTCTTCCAGGACTTGGAGTTCTTCATGCAGAGTTCAGGCGACGCCGGTGTGGTTGTGGTTTCCTTCGGCTCCATGGTAACCAACCTGACATCAGAGCGTAGTGATGTCATCGCCACCGCCTTCGGAAGAATCCCACAGAAGGTGAGAGGCTCCGGTGCCCACTCAGACAAAGAAATGTGGTAACTGCAGTTTACCTGAACACTGATGCTGCTCAGGAAACATCCTGAAATGACCGTCTGTCACACAAACTCCATCTTTACTCACTCAGGAGGTTTTATTTGTGGGATCAGGCAAAAAGGCATTTTTTTTATGTTTCCGTGTTTTATCTAGATTTCTCCTTTTCTGTGTTAAAATAACCTGGAATGAAAACAGGCCTGTCGGAGTGATTGTTGATGAACAAAGTCTGTAAAGTGAGCTGTTTGAGCTTGTTACTCATCAACAGCCACGTCAACACCGAGTGAGAAGGACGCCTTCATATTTAAGGATTCATGAAGACGACACAACACCTCACTGAGTTTGGTGGAGATGAGGAACTTTAAAATGAAGAAGAGCTTTAAAACGAAGAGGAGCTTTAAAATCAGCTCTCATTTTCTCTGGGCACTGATATTTCACCTTGAAGAGATTTCATCCTGAAATAAGAAGAAATTAATAGTGTTTGTATTTTATCGAACAAAACTAAACATGTTAAAAGTGAGTTTTTCACTAAAAGTGATTTTAAACTTCAGAATCATTTTTATTGGCCCGGTATGTGAACACATACGATGATCTGACTCCGGTTTTTCAGCACACTGTCAGTATATAACAGGTGAAAAGAAAATAGAGATAAATAAATAAACATAAGATAACTTAAAATACTACATACAAGTGTAACTATAGAGAGCAACAGAGTGATGTGGACAGCTCATGTACAGAGGTAGGTGGGTATGACAGTGTTATGTACATGTACAGTATATACAGCATGTACAGCAGCATGGGTTGTATTTATCAGGAGATATTTACATGATTAAAAAATATTGTTTACACCTCAGCGACAGGCTGAGGAAACTAACTGTTCTGGTGTCTTGTTGTTTTGGTGTTCAGAGCTCTGCAGCGCCTCCCAGAGGAGAGGAGGTGAATGTTCAGGGTGTGATGATCTGCAGTGATGTTTCCTGTCTGTTTCCTGACTCTGGATCATAAACATGTTTGTGTTCAGGTGATCTGGAGATTCAGAGGAAAAACTCCCAAAACTTTGTCAGAAAACACGAAACTTTGTGACTGGATCCCCCAGAACGACATGCTGGGTACAAACACTCACACACACAAACACACACACAGAAACACACACATAATGTTTGTGTTACTGTGTGTGTGTGTGTGTCCCATATTTCGTGTATTTATAGAAGAAGAATGTGAGTAGCTCGTCTTTATCGATCAGCAGAAATATTTGTTTTGTTTTATGCTGAAAAAGGTTTTTGGAGCCCTTTTTAATGAACCCTTTAATAACTCTTTCACAATAAAAGCCCTCCCTTTCCTGCCCCTCAGGTCACCCAAAGACCAGAGCGTTTGTGACGCACGGTGGCACCAACGGTCTGTACGAGGCCGTGTTTCACGCCGTTCCTGTGGTCGGCATCCCACTGTTCGGCGATCAGCCTGATAATCTGGCCCGTCTGAGCCGCCGCGGTGCCGCTGTCGTCCTCGACTTCAACCGTCTGACGTCAGACGAGCTGACGGAGGCGCTGAATGACGTCATCAACCATCCAGGGTGAGCGTGACGTCACAGCACGCTTCAGCTTCGTCTTCTAATCAAATCTAATCTATTTCCTGCTCTTTCCAGCTCCTACACAATAAAAGCCACTTGTCATTTAGAAATAAAACAGCAGTGTGACCCGCCTGTTTTTTTCCCATGATGCTCAGCTACAGGTCCAGCATGCAGCGTCTGTCGGCGCTGCACCGCGACCGGCCGGTGGCGCCACTGAGCACTGCCGTCTTCTGGGTGGAGTTTGTGATGCGACACGGCGGGGCGCGACACCTGCGGCTGGCGTCACATGACCTGAACTGGTTCCAGTACCACAGCCTGGACACCGGCGCCGCCCTGCTGGTCGCACTGATGAGCGGCGCCGCCCTCTGCTGGGGGTTTGTCCGCTGCCTCCTGAGATGGTGCTGCAGACGACAAGGAAGAGAAAAGACCGACTAAAAATACCACAGTTGGATTTAAAAATCAATGATTCATCTTCATTGTCAGATACAATTAGTTCATTTAACTTGTTCCAGAAAATGTTTAATTAAATTAAAATTACAGAACTGTTTGTCCATTTCTTTATGAGGCGCTCTCTCCACAGCTGACACCACAGTAAACTGATTACCATCTTCAGTAATGTGATTACCTTCAGCAATACTCTGATCATTACTCTGAAGAAACGTAGATTCTTCAACAATTTATATCAGCAATCATTAGTAATGAAAATCTTAAATCTCAGGCTCCCCAAACAATGCTAAAAAAATATTAACAAGAATAGAGACACTCAACAAAAAAAATAGATTAAGAAATAAAAATATAAAACAAAAATTAAAATAAATAATAAACTAGAGTAATAAAATAAATAAAGACCATAAAATATAAATTATACAATTCAAATATAAACTAAGTAAACATACAACTAAACAGAGCTATACAATAAAATATACAACAGAAGTGATGGTGTTAAAAAGTGATGGATCTGTGAACAGAGTTCAAAAGTCATGCCCTGCAGGATGAAGCTGTCTGAGCCTGCTGGTTCAGCTCGGCAGCAGACAGAGCAGTTTGTGGCTCGGTGACTGAGGTCTGTGATGATCCTGGTGACCATTCCTCCTGCCCCGCTGGGTGTAGAGGTCCTCCATGGACGGCAGCTCCGTCCTGCTGATGGGTCAGACAGGTCAGCGGCCGCTTCAGGGGCGAACCGGCGACTTGCCACACTAATTTCTCTGCTCAGCATGGACACCGGAAATGCAGAGACGACAGATACAGAAGTGTGACAGGTCATCTTCACACACCCTTCTTCAAACCCAACAGGGAGCACCGAGTCCGGCAGGTGTTTGACAGGTAAGCTACAGGACGTCCGACAGAGACACTGAGAATATTTGATGGACAACATAAAGCACAGGAAATCAGCTGACTGACCAAAGATCTGAACAAATGTTGACTTCAGATTATATTTATTTTTTTTTTGTACAAAAACTGACACAAGCTTCGCCCCCTCCGTTTATAAACAGGAAGTTTATTAAGTTGTGACTCTCAGATTTATTTTAACGCTGAAATCTGTTTTAACCTGATTCTGATGCAATAAAACCGATCAGCTGAATGTTTGGTCACCATAGTGACAACCAATCACAACTGAGGGGGGGGGGTTAGAGTTTTATTGTGAAAAACCATCAGGAAGCAGATTTTCTTTCAATTTCTGAAATCAAAGCAGTTGTCTCTTCACCATCAGGAGGCAAACACGAGTAAAAAGACCTGAAACATTCATGTGAGAGAAAACGTTCAAAATAAAAACCATGTGATTCGGTCTTCAAATGTTTTCAAATGTTTTAACAGGACATAAAATACAAAATACACCAGAAAATAAATAAATCAACTGAAGCTCAACTACCTTAAATTTAAACATTACAAACATTTTTAAGATGACGTCAGCTCTTCAGTATATAACATTTACCTTGAAGAATTTACAGGGAAAAACAGCCTTTAACAATAAAAGACAAGAGAGTAATAATAAATGTTCAACCTCTCGGGTTTATGTAACGACCCCTCAGGGGGCCTCCACCCTCGTGTTGGGAAACTTACAAAAAAGGGCAAAATACCGAAAAACATTAAAATAAAAAGTACAGGATTCTGGGAAATTAAGTCAATGTTTTTTCGTCTCATCTGTTCACAACATGTATGACAACCTGAAAGGCGTGTCACTTCCATTTTTACATGGGATCTTCAAAATAAAAGGATTTGACAAACTCACCAAAACTACCATTTTTTTTAATCTTTTTTTTTATGATTTTATTCACATAAAAACAGCTGATGATGTCATCACTTAGGTTGTTTTACATCTTCATTCATAATTTTTGAACAAAAATGGGAAACCAGTCAAAAACATTGCAGACTGTCAAAATAAAAGCCCCTGCAGGCTGACAGGATGTGACATCATCAGATCACCTGCGGTACCGCCCCCTACCTTGTCCCCCTCTCCTTGTCTCTCTGTCTCTCTCTCTCTCGTCTCTCTCTCTGTCTCTCTCTCCCTCTGTCTCTCTCCCGAGGTCCACCACGCTTCAGCGCTCACGCTGACGCTCGCGCTCACGCCTGGCTGCTCACCACCGCCTGCACCACCGCCTCCCGCCGCAGGAAGTCGTCCACGCGCATGTCGTAGTCGTGCTGCATGATGGGGGAAAAAAAAAAAAAACAGGCAGGAAGAAGTCAGGTGCTACAAAATAACAGATATAATCCGATAACTTGTCAATAAGACTTTTCTGTCATATTCTTGTAATCATTGTTTTATTGATCACAGATGACCCACCGGGCTGGAGGTGAAGGCGCGGTGCTGCGGCGCCCGTTGCTTGTCTCTGAAGCGTGGGGGCGGAGCCTCGTGGGGTGGCAGAGGGGGGTGGTGGTGGTGGTGATGGTAGGCCTGGTGAGGGGGGGAGGCGGTGGGTGACTGTGGTGGTAGTAGGGGGGGTGGTGGGGGGGCGGCTGCTCCACGCCGGGATACGCTGCCTGGTAACACGTACATGACATCATGACATCATTAATTTGGTCCGTCATCAATAACCTGATCAAACTGTAAACAGGATCAATAACACAGGAGAGTCGTACCAGAGTCTGCCAGGGAGCCGGAGGACCGACACTGTGGTGATAATCCCTCATGTAGTCGTTATAAGACTGAAACAGGAACACACAGGTGAACATCTGATCACACACACACGATCACACACCTGATCAAACAGGACTGATCATAAAAAAGGATGATGTCTCCACTTCCTCCTGCTGTAATGAAGCTAAAATACCTCACACCTCAGCATCTTGTTCTGGTGACGTCATTTGGAGCCAGTAGTGTTTTGGGGGGAGGAGCCTCTGTATTGAGGTCCCGCCCACATACCTGACTCGATCAGTAATTAGATTAGATAACCCTTAATCTAATTACTCAATAATTCAAAAATTACTTGATAACTACAAACTGTTAGATAACGATCACCTTTCAAAATTTAAAGTTACATCTCCTCTCAATGTTGTCACTGTGACTGACAACTGTCAATCATGAGGCCACACCCGCTTTCCCATTATCATCTAATTCAAACCAAACTGATCAGAAAAACAAACTCTTGATCAAACATCAGCGTGATCAGAACTACATACCGGGGGCGATCCAGATGTTTTGGCTTCACTGTGGGGGGGGGACAGCCCCCACCCCAGACAGTAAAGTCTGTGGTTCATACATGAATGCAGTTGTCACTGAGGATAACGCCACATTGATTACAGGACTGTAAACAGTCTCAACTGGAGGTAACACGCTAATAGCATCACATGTTGCCATGCTAACACACTAATAATATCGCATGTTGCCATGCTAACACGCTAATAGTATCAAATGTTGCCACGTTCCTTTCATGCTAGCAAGTTTGTGACTCACCCCATTCAGAAACACGTCTCGTCTCACGCTGGAGAATCGTCTAGAAACAAACAAATACAATTTTAAATCTGGTTTTAACATTTCATTAATAAAGATTTAATTTAGTCAGTCAAGGTTTTATTTTCTGTAGTTGAAATTCTAATTAATCATATCTAAAACTACAGAAAAATGATTTCTCTAAACTTGAATTATATTGAGAACTTTTCATAGAAAAGTTAAATGTTTAACATTCTTGGACTAACAGAAAAAAACTGTGAATAAACTTTCACATTTTGTCTCGCGCATGTTCTGTAGTTCGGCCTACTTCCTGTAACTTGTTTCAGATGAGCAATAAGGTGCATCTCACCTGTCCACTGGCTGGTTACGAAGATCCTGGATGAACCCTGAAAATAAAAATAAATTTGACTTTTCAACCAGTTTGAGCTGAAAGACAAACAACCGGTTCAAACCAACAGAATGACAAATATTCAAACACAAAATATGAAAACAATTACAATAAAAAAAAATAAATAAATAAAAAATGTTTAAAAGCAAACATCAGCAGAAGATAAAATCAGGAAACTAAAAGAAAATATTTCAGAAAAATAAACCTTAAAAATACTTTCAAATATAAAATATACAACTCCAATGAATGTTAATGTTCAGAAACTTCCCTTGAAACAACTCAAAGACAGCGACTTCTAAATAAAAGTTAAAAACACTGATCACACAGTTTTTATACAAAGTGCAGTTACAGTTTCTAAAAAGCAAAATATTTCAATAAAATCATGTAAAAATAATCCCCAGTTTGAGTTTCTCAGATTAACGACCTGCTCGCTGGTTGAAGTCAGGCGGACCGTCGGCTCGCGGTCGCTTCCTGCCGTGGAGGTCGTACTCTTCAGGACGACGCCTACACGTAGAGACAAGTTGACAAGTAAGACACACACACACAAAATACACTCTCTCTCTCTCACACACACACAAACACACACTCAAACCTTAAACAGAAAAAGCAAAAACTCTAAAATTGGATTTTACCCCTATGACAGATTTACTCTCCAGTGATAAAATGATCTGACGTGAAGATTCCTGAAATCGTCTAGGTGAGACGTGACTACAGGTGTTCAGCCAGAACATCCTGTTTAAAGTTTACATCAGGTCCAGAAAAACGTCTGCATCTACTGAAAACACCAGTCTGTCAACTTCACTGTCATACTGGTCCTCCTGCAGTCTTCTGGCCCTCCTTCTGTCTGCTGGTCCTGCCTATTGGTCCAGTCTACTGATCCTTCTGCTGTCTGCTGATCATGTCTACTAGTCCTCCTGCAGTCTACATTACTGATGCTCCTGCTGTCTGCTGGTCCTCTTACAGTCGCCCTCTGACACAAATCTGTGACTTTGGTCAGTATAAATTAAAGAATAACCATTTATGTCTTTCCAATAAATAGTAATTCAGTTTCACTGGTTGATGACTATAAATAAATTCAGAGCATTGTGACATTTTTTTTTCCACACACACACAATAAAAAAACAAAACAAAAAAAACAAACAAACAAAGAAGAAGCCTCTGAAAGGAACAACATACCGCTTCTGTTGTAAATGTGGGAGGGGCTGTTTGATTGTGTCAACAACACTTTTGATTATAAAAAAGTTTTTTTCTCCTCATCAGTCCATGTTTAAGGCTTTTTCTAATAAACCCTTTTATTTTGAAAGGGTGGAGGGGGGTGATGATGATGATGATGATGGTGCAGTCCTGTCAATCAAAACACAACGCCCGCCCCCTCTCAGCCCAGCCCCGCCCCTTCCAGACCAGCAACAGTCCTTAAAACAGAAACGACCAAACTTTTCCCGTCTTTCTGTCGCTCCGTCGTTCTGGATTCTTATTTTACTTTTGTTTCCTGCCTCCTCTTCACTCACACACACTTTATATTCAGTTCATTAGAGAGCGACACACACACACACCAACACATCAACAGTTTGTTGTTAACAGCGAGCTCTCAGTCCTGATCAGTGTGTGTGTAGTGGGGGAGGGGGGAGAGGATATATAAGTGTCCTTTCATTGGGGGGTCAGGGGGTCATCATTTTTCAGTCCAAAAGATTTTTTTAAGTGAGTCCTTCTTTTCCTTTTTGTATTTCTGTAATTTTACCTTACTTGACAAAGCGAGGAAACCCCGCCCCCTCCAGCACATCCCACCCTCTCACTGGATACAGTCCAGAGGCCACGCCCCCGGCAGACCACCTGAACCACCTTCCCAAAAACCAGAAACAGTCCACTGGGAGCTCAGACAGTCCCTCACTCCCTCTCTGTTTTAGTTCTACCTCGCTCGTCCCTCCCTGACCCACCCTCTCCTCCATCAGTCCAGCCAGTGAAGCTCGTCCTTTCTGCTTTTATTGTGAAAGGGTCTGCCACGGTCCAGCTAAAAGCCAAACATTTTGATTTTTTTAACTTCCGAAGTAAAAAACTCCTGCAAAGAAAAAGAGCTTCAAAAGGAGAAATTTAGCAACAACAAAATTTTGAAAATTCAATTTCTTGTATCTCAGCTAAAAATTTAAAATATGCTAAACATTACTGATGAACTACTGAAAGAAAAAGTTAAATGTGCACCTTGCTGCTTAACTTACAGTTGAGTTAAACACAAGAATGTGTGAATTACACTTGCGTTAAATTAGAAGTAAATTAAGAACTAAACTGAGTGTGAGGTAGATCAGAGCTGTTTAACGAGCAGCCCTGCTGAGGATTTCTCTTTCCTGCCTGACTTTTAAAGACTTCAGCCAAAGATGCAGAGCGAGGCGTCACTCCGGTGGAAAACTCCAGACTGGAAAAACAACACCAACCAGAGAGCCAGCAATGCTGGCCACCAGCTAGCTATCCGCCAGCTAAAGGCAGCGGCTGTTTCCTTCGTCCGGCAGCAGGTGGCGCTGTGGTCGCAGTAGTAGAAGAAGAACAGGAAGCGGGAGGAGGAGCTTGGTGATTGGCTAACCTTCCCGGTTCACGTTGCGGCGGTCTGCCTCGCGGCCGCGGCTCCGATGGCGTCCTGCGCCAGGATTGTGACGAACACGACGAGCCACCTGGTGGACATCCACACTCTCATCCAATGGGAACAGAGCACAGAGCTGAGCGCCGATGTCCGGTTGGATCTCCTGAAAGTTTAAAACAGTAATAGTTTAAACTTTTCATGCAACACAACAAACATAAGAAGAAAACTAGAGGACAGAAACGAACCTGTCCATCACGTCCGATTTTGACGGGCTTGTGTTCGTTCCAGGGGTTGGACAGGTGAGCCGTCTTCGTGAAAGGAAGCTCCCTCCTGTGAAAAATAACATGTGAGGCTGCAGAGCACGTCAGCAATGAAACACGAGACACGGCAACACAGACCAGAACAGAAGCAGGACGGAGCACCATCCTGATCCCGGTGTAGAGGCAGTGAGACCATCAGGGGGAGGTTCTGGGAGGGGCCCTGCTGGGGGGGGGGCTCAGATGGGCAATGATGCAGCTGTGAAGGTGAGATACCTGATGTGAACCCGAGTTATGTCGTGTTACTGGTTAATGGAGCACTAAGTGGACTGTGTGAAGACCTGGACCAGATCAGCTGAAGCTAAACGCTGCTGATGAGCAGAGCTGTCAGCTGATTACCTGGCCAGGTGAAGGGGAATCAGACAGACCTGGACATGACCACGTGACGTTCATGAGGGGAGCTCAGACGAACTTCTGTTTGTCCACCCAAACTCCAGTTCACCAACCAACATGAGATCCTGTCACGGTCGTACTCTCTAACCCAAACTAATGCCCCTTTTCCACTAGTACCTGCTCAACTCGACTCGATTCGCCTCGGTTTGTACACGCTTGCGTTTCCATTACGTTTTAGTACCTGGTACCAGGTACTTTCGTAGTACCTACTCAGCCAGGGGTTCCAAGCGAGCGAGCTGAGTCGAGCCGAAAATGTGGCAGACGGCAGGCCACTGATTGGCCAGGGCCTGACGTCACTAGATGCGTCCAGGAGAGCGACTCGTTCGTAAGTAAGAGTCAACCGCGCATTTTTAAAACGCAATAACAACAACAAACACACGATCAGAGATGCGCTGCACAGAAATCGAACCCCCGCGGAGCAACGGCGATTTCGAGGTGCAGACATTTCTTTGTCTGGTGGCCTCCATTGCTCCGTAGTCGCTTGCTTTCGTGTTCGTTGTTGTTCGTGTTTGTGTCGCATAACAAATGACGTCGCTGGAGTTTCGGCCGCGCGTTGCCACGGCGTTACGATTCCCACCCATGCTGAGGTGGTACTCTATTGTAATGGAAAACGACCGAAACTGAGTCGGAGTCGAATCGAGTCGAGTCGAGCCGAATTAGGTACTAGTGGAAAAGGGCCATAAGGTTTTTTTCACGAGCGCCCTTCAGCATCAGTTGAATGTTCACCTGCAGAGCCAGTCGATCTTGAAGACTCCGCCCAGCATCTTGGCGTTCATGCCAGCAGGAAGAACCCAGTGAATCGGAGATCCGCCGTGATGAGACTCTGACGCCAAACGAGCAAAACCTAAAGATGACACCAACGACACACACGAGGCAGATAAATTTACAACTTTTAAATGTGTTAGGCGCCAATGACAAAGAAGATCAGACAAAAATGCAAAAATATTCAAATCAAATTCAATCATGAAAATCAAACAAGAGATTCTCTTTGTAACCTTGAAATTTTCCGCTTTCCCTCACAGAGAAGACGAGGACGACGCTCCGAGCAGAGCGGAAAGCTGCGTTCAGCTTCTTCTCGTTGACCGGCAGTGTCGACCACACGCCCTGAACACCAGAGCAACACCATCAAAACACTTTAAGAATAAACAGTAAACAACAACAAACAAACAGCACGCAGCAGCATGTAAACACCAACATACCTTAGCTTTAGCCAGAGACACGTTCTCGTGGTTGTTGCTCTTTATGAGGAAGAATCGAGCGTCTCGCAGGATGTAACGCAGCTTAGGATGTAACTGGTTGGATCTGAAACAACACAGGAAGCGAATTTACGTAAAAACTTTGTACTATAACATCATCGAATACAGTGATCATATGATGAAGTTGAGGTCGCTAAAATGATTCTTCTCTACAGAGATCCCAACGTTTTCTGCCAGAGTAAAAACAACATGAAGTTAATCATGCAAAATAAAGATGGCTGCCTTACTCTCCATCCCTTTGCGAACAGCTCGGACCGACGACGACAACTTCTCCTGCTTCTTCTCTGAACCTTTCAAAATAAAGGCACAGAATCAAATCACACTTACAAGGAGAAGGTTCCAGTTTGGTTGTTTTAGAAAAATAAAATGAATAAAATGCTCCGCACCATAAAATAAAAGCACACAGGAGCACTGATCCACAATGTACAAACTACAGAGAAAATCAGTAAATAGATTTGACAGTGAGACGGGTACATTCAAATTAATCAGGACGTATCCTTAGAATTTAGCTAAAAACAATTACATTATTTCCTGTATGAACTGCCTGGCTATCACTCGTGGTTATTTACTTTTTTCAACAGCAAAAAACCAACACAGCAGAAATTTACAGATGATTTCGTTTATACAGAAAAAAACATCTTTTTTGGGGGCACAGCTCATTAATGATGTAAACATGAAACATGAAGCTTAAAATCCTGCAGCTGCAATATTACTAAACTAACAGCGTCTACGTGCAGTTTGAAAACAACCATCAGCTGCTCGTTTTTAAAGCTCCAATGCTCAGTCACAGATGTTGTCATGGTTACCTGAGGCGTCAGAGGCGGAGCCTGAGTGGACCGACTCGCAGTCATCAGAGAAGCTGACGGAGGAGGCAGAGCGCGAGTCGCCCGCCTCGCTGCGAGTGAAAGTCGTAGTCGTTCACCTCGCCTCCCCGACGCTCGTACTCCTCTTCCTCCTCCTCGTCTTCCTTCTCTCCGTCCCCTCGTCCCCTCTTCCTCCTCTTCTTCTTCCTCCATGCCCTCCTCTTCCTCCTCTTCCTCCTCGTCTTCCTCCTGGTCCTCCTCCTCCTCCTCCTCTACGTGGGAGGCGGCGGGGGAGGAGCTTCCTGACACCTGCTCTGAGCCGTACTCTGCCGCAGCCTCCTCTTCTGATTGGTTGTCTTCCTCATGGGGGGAAGGGCTTGCCCGCCGCTCGTCACGTCGCAGCTTCTGAAGACAAACAGGAAATTAACTGGCTGTCAGGAAGCAGCCTGTCCTGCAGGTCTACTGTACTGAGAGAAGTGTTAGCAGCTACCTGGCTCAGACCCTCCAGGCTCCTCTGGGACTCTCGCCGTCGAACATCCTCTCCTCCGCGGCTCCTGGTCGCCTCTCGGGACCCTCGCCGGCTCTTTCGCTCCTCGTAATATTCATGACGGTAGCTGACGGAGGCAGCGTGGCGGCCGCCATGGGGGCTGGACACGGGCTTCTTGGAGGAGGAGGAGAGGGGGGGACCCGGAGCTCTCTTATTGGTGGAGGACCGGGATGGGGCGTGGCCTGAAGAGGGGCGGAGCCTCTTGAGATCCTGGCTGTCCGAGCGCTCGCTCTTCCTCTTTGTTCCTGACAGACAGAGCGGAGGGTTCGCTGAGCAACATAACCATTTACTATGAGCAGCTGTCTTTAGAAGTCAGTGGTGTCAGAACTACTGTCGGTAACACTGTCAGAACTACTGTGAGTACTGTCAGTAGTATCAGTATTGTCAGTAGTAGTGTCAGTTGTATTGTCAGTAGTGTCAGTTGTATTGTCAGTAGTGTCAGTATTATTGTCATTAGTAGTGTCAGTACCTTTCTTGTCGCTGACGTCGCGCTCGGTTTCGGGGTTGTACAGTTCGTCGTCTTGGTCGGGAGCTTCAGTCAAAATGTCTTCCAGGACGTTGAGCTCTCCATCTAACACGTGATGACATCACAACAGAGGAAATGACTGATGATGATGTCATACCTTTATGATCACCTGTCCTGACCACCTGCAGACGTCCAGTCTGAGCTGAAGGTAAGTTAACGTTAGCTCGTTAGCCATCTGTGAGCTGGAACAAACAATGATTAATCACCAGATTAACGATTAAACAATCTTATGTCAAGAGCAAGCGAGTTTTCATTATTAATTAATTAATCTGCCAAAATTGGGGGCGGGGGGGCTAACACACACTGAAAACACACATTCAGCATGAAGTGACTCTGACCTGCTTCTTACTACAGATACCTTCACTGCAAAAACACCAGAAACACCCACCCACAACCTACATCCCTTATATCAATCAATCACACACAGACGATCGTTTTTATCAATCAATCACACATCGGTCAGACGATCATTTTTATCAATCACACATCAGTCAGATGATCGTTTCTCTCACGATCCGTTGAGGCTGTGATCATTACGTGTTCGTGCTTGCTGCTCCTCCTAAAAATTTTAACGAGTATGTGAAACGTCTCTTTATTCCTCAGCATGACATTATTGTCCCCTGCAGGCTCAAAGGATTCTGGGACTTGTACGTGGTTGAGATCTCACGAATAAAGTCTCTATGGGGGGGCTTTACTGTGACAGGAGACACTTTCATTCAATTAAATCAATTATCAATTTGATCTGTAAACTCTTTTAGAGACGTTACCACATCATGAAGGTCTTGATATGACCAGGACACATTAACAAATATCTTTTATTAACAATAATCAATCTCATAATATCATGATTTATAGGTTTGAATGGAAAAAAGATCAGATCTGCAACAATGTTTTAAATATGAATTATTACATCCTGTTTATATTTATTCAAATTAAACTGAGCTTATAATCACATTAAACTGGGTGTTTATTTATTCACATTAAACTGAGTTTATATGTAATTACATTAAACTATCAATTACTTTGATCTTAAACAAATAATTAACATGTATGTTTCTTTTAATTATTTTCTCTTTTATCGTCTTTATTATTAATAACACACCGATAACCAGCTGATTATTGATCCGCAGCTGATCAAAGTCTCAATAGAACAAAGATAGCATGCTAATGCTAACAGCTAGCTACTGCTAACTACCTGCGCGCGCCTCACCTTTGTCCTCGCGCCGGTCAGCCGCCATCACAGCCGCTGTCACGTGCTCCTGCCTCGCGCTCAGGTAACACTGCAGGTAAAGACCGCTTTTGAACTATAAACAGGAAATAATCAGAATCACAGACTGAAGGCAGCACACAGAGGAAAATGGCGGACCGAGTGTGTTGTTGCAGCTTCTTCTTCTTCTTCTTCTTCTTCTTCTTCGGCTGCACCGTCCAGCTGAGTCAGCGCCACCTGTCGGCCCGGAGCCGCTGCTGCAGTTTGTGACAGCTCTCAGGTGAGTTACCGCCTCCTGCTGCACTGGAGGGCCAATCAGCGCCGTTACTGCAGCCTGACGTCACATGAACTCCTGCGACCTCTAAAAACCCGAAAATGTCATCAGTCACCTGTGTTTTTCTCTCCCACTCTATTTTTTTTCTTTTTTAATTCTTCTTTATTTACACTTTTAAGCTCGGCTTTGTTGTTGTTGTTTATGAACTCCTCTTACAACTCGTTTCCATCCACATTTACATGTGAATTTCATTTCCACTCCTGACTTGTTAATTCTGGTATGTATGAGTTTTATGAAGCGTGTCGTGGGTCTGGACTCAGATCTTTGAGTTCATACATGAATCAGTCGCTTCATTCTCCTCCACCAGAAGATCCAATGAAACAGAAACTGAAACCAAATGTGATCTGAGGTCTGACGTCTGCATTTACATCAGTGGGAAACTCTTCAGTAAAGGGGAGGACCGCAGCATGTCACACATTTAAATGAACTTAATATAAATATCAACAAAATGTTTTTATAGAGTTATTTATGAGCCGACAGAAATGTTATTGATCGACTGATTGATCAGTCACATTAGGAGAATCTCTTCATGGTACCCACTGAAAGTGCTCTTAATTTGAAAATTAGGG
This sequence comes from Scortum barcoo, assembly GCA_023238725.1. Taxonomy (NCBI): domain Eukaryota; kingdom Metazoa; phylum Chordata; class Actinopteri; order Centrarchiformes; family Terapontidae; genus Scortum; species Scortum barcoo. Next base: position 23,176,607 of record CM041545.1, on the reverse strand, counting down.
TGTGCACCACTCCCAAGTCTCTCGCTGTAATTTTTCTTTTCAGCTCTTTATTTTCATCACTCTTCTTCTGTTTATTTCTTTTTCATGTAAACTGTTGTTTTCTCATTGTTTGTTGTTGATCCTCTGTTATATCGCTCAGTTAGGTCATGTGGGTGGAGCTCTGTCAGATACTCTGTTCTGATGATTTCTAAGATAAGATAAGATAATCTTTTATTGATCCCACAGTGTGGGGAAATTTCACTGTTACAGTTACAGCAGCTCAAAGAACAACAATTAAAGATAGAGATTAAATAATAGAGACAATATAAACACAAAAAACAATATGTACAATAAATAGTAATAATAAGAAGAAGAACCAGTATTTATATACACAGCCTCACCCAGTTAGATGTGCAGTGGTGAGGTGTTATTGCATAGCATAGGTGTATATGGGTAATAATAAGTATTGCCTCACAGATGTTGATATTGTTTTTGCACAGATATGATTTCACAGTATAAATAAATTAGTGAAATGAAAAGACAAGAAAGTGCATCTAACATGTGTTAGGTATGTCCTCAGTATCTGGTGTCTCCATCACTGACAGATACAGGCTCATCATTAGTTATTACAGCTGACAGACTGACTCAGGAGGAGCAGAGGACAAACCTCCTACATACTGATTCATTCTTCTGAGGAGGTCCGCCCGTCTGTCCCTCCTCCTTTGTCCGTCCCTGCCTGCTGCTCACAGCTCCTCTGCTGTGGGAGATTTTCAGGTGGAGGTTCCCCTCCAGTGTCAGAGGCCTCATCTGTCCGTCTGTTTTTTGGTGGCTTCAGTGCAACATATTTACAGCTCAGCACCTTTTTGGACAAACACATTTCACATTTCTTTACAGGCTGCTGACCACTCTGAAAGATGTTCTTGTGTTTAATTTGAAGCTGCTGCCAGGTTTGTTCTGTCTGTTTGCTCCTGTTGAGATGTGACAGTGAAGAATGAATGTTTGTCAGGAGTCAGCAGGTCAGTGAGTTCACACAGCTCACCCAGTTGCAGTTACGCTGATTAACGCTTAAACACGTTGTGGTTATGTTGGTTTTTCCTAAGTTGTTCTATACCATTATTTTAAATATAAATCTAATAATACTAGCCTAATACTACTGATAATATAGTCGCACTGTATGGTGATTTGAATGCTCATTTATTAATAAATTGACAAAGCAAGGCCAGTTTATTTATTGTGCAGCACATTTCACACAGAGACAATTCAACATGCTTTAAATAAAACTAATGAAAGAAAAGAGCAAAGAGAAATAAGATGAAAGTGAAATAAACATGTAACATGAAGCAATAGGATTAGGCTTGTACTTGTAAACTTGGGTATTTAGTCTGTCGGCTATTATGTGTTTTTTGTTTTCTTTATTTTCCATGCGATCTCCCTCACTTTGTTACTAATTGCAGCAGCGTTTCTGCTGATGAGAAGAAGCTCTCACTCTACTTTCCTCTTCTTGCACCATCCTCTTTTCTCCCATCGACTTCGTCAGGGCTTCTTACGTTCCTCAGGGCACTTCCTCGGGCACATTTCAGCACATAGCTGGACGGACTGTGAAAGCCTTTCGCTTGAATTAGCCTCGATTAGATGAGGCTGAAATGTGTTAGTGGAACGACTTGAGGCTTAATTGGGAGATGGCGTGCGTTAGTTCAAGCAAGGCTTTCTCCAGTCAGCCTGGCTTTCTTTAGCTACGTTGATGGAAACACCCCTGATTGGTTGTTTTGGTTCTGGCGTCAGATAATCTGCTTTGCTGCTGATTTCTCAATAGTTGAATGTATATATATCGTATATATATATATATATATATATATATATATATATATATATATATATATATATATATATATATATATATATATATATATATATATATATATATATATATATATATATGTATATATACACTTTTTTGTTATTATATTTTTCTATCTGTTGCACACGTATTGTGTATCATTTACTTGTATTTTTGAATTTGTATTTTTCTACTACCAGCTGCATTGTAGACAGAAAAGCAAAGCAAGAATTTCATTGTACAGTGAGAACCTGTTTTTATCTGTGCACAATGCGACAATAAACCGAAACTTGAATCTTGAATGTGATTGGCTGTTTAGAGGCAGTAGCAGGTGGAGCCAGAGGAGTCTGATTGTTATCAGCTGATCTGTCTGTCACTGTCAGGACAGACAGACAGTCTGAGTGAAAATGAATAAAACTTATTTTAAAGAAGTTTCATGCGACTTTAATTCAGCAGACTGAAACGTGTGGGCTTTTGTTTTGAAAATCCCGAACAGGAAGTGTTGTTCGCTGACTGTCAGACCGGAAGTCCACGTCAGGCCTCAAAGCGGAGCTGCAGACAGACCGAGTCCATCCCGGACCGACCCGGACCACCACCCACATCCAGGCTCTTATTGTGTAGCGGTCAGGAAATGGCGGACGAGGCCACGCGCCGCGCCGTGTCGCAGATCCCGCTGCTGCGGACGCACGCGGGCCCGCGGGACGGCGCGCTGTGGCCGCAGCGGCTGAAGGAGGAGTACCAGGCCCTGATCCGGTTCGTGGAGCAGAACAAGGCCGCGGACAACGACTGGTTCCGCCTCGAGTCCAACCCGGACGGCACGCGCTGGACCGGAAGCTGCTGGTTCATCCACGAGCTGCTGCGCTACGAGTTCCGGCTGGAGTTCGACATCCCGGTGACGTACCCGGACACCGCGCCCGAGGTGGCGGTCCCGGAGCTGGACGGCAAGACCGCCAAGATGTACCGGGGCGGGAGGATCTGCCTGACCGAGCACTTCGCGCCGCTCTGGGCCCGCAACGCGCCGCGCTTCGGGCTCGCGCACCTAATGGCGCTCGGGCTCGCGCCGTGGCTCGCGGTGGAGGTGCCGGACCTGATCGGTAAAGGGCTCGTGGTGCACAAGGAGCGGCAGCGCGAGGCGGCGGCGGAGTGACGTCACCGCCCGGGCCTTTCAAAATGACATCAGAGAGCGGGAAACTTCAAAGCACCAACACACTGCGCAGACTGGAAACATTCAGGAAAGATTCAGGAAAGATTCAGTGATTTCCAACGTAAACCACCAACACACTGCGCAGACTGGAAACATTCAGGAAAGATTCAGTGATTTCCAACGTAAACCACCAACACACTGCGCAGACTGGAAACATTCAGTAGTGATTTCCAACGTAAACCACCAACACACTGCGCAGACTGGAAACATTCAGGAAAGATTCAGTGATTTCCAACGTAAACCACCAACACACTGCGCAGACTGGAAACATTCAGTGATTTCCAACGTAAACCACCAACACACTGCGCAGACTGGAAACATTCGGGAAAGATTCAGTGATTTCCAACGTAAACCACCAACACACTGCGCAGACTGGAAACATTCAGGGAAAGATTCAGTGATTTCCAACGTAAACCACCAACACACTGCGCAGACTGGAAACATTCAGGAAAGATTCAGTGATTTCCAACGTAAACCACCAACACACTGCGCAGACTGGAAACATTCAGGAAATATTCAGTGATTTCAGTCGGTCGTGTTGAGTCCAGTCAGCGTCTGAAGTGAGCTGACTTTTCTTCTGTTTGATTCGTGTGTTTCTGTTTGTTGAAGAGCAGCAGAGTGAAAACTGAAGTTTGATTCAGGAAAAAATGAGAAATAAAACTGAAGAGAAACTTCGATCTGGACAGAGTTTTATTCTATGTATGTTAATTATTTATGTAATCAGTCTAAAGAATGAACGTCTTCTGAGTGAAGTTTGATCAGAGATGGTAAATAAATCAGACTGTATAAATATGTTCACATTATACTTCAGTCTGGTTCAGACGGGCTCTCGTCAGTGAGGTTTTGTAGTAAGATAATCAGCACAACCTAATTAACACCTGTGACAAGGTGACGTCACGCTGAGCTGTGGAAACGTCTGAACATAAACATGAGGACAAACATAGACACACTGAAGGGAACTGTTGGATCCTAAATTAACGCTCGTTAATGTGTTGATGATGGATGCTACTCTCCCACAATGCTGTGCACAAACAGGATCAGGTGAGAAAAGGTGAGCTGAAGTGGCAGCAGGTTCGATTCCCGTCAGTGTTTGTGTGTGAACAGAGTACTGATGATGTGTACAGACTGTCTGTGTCCCTGCTGTTTCAGAATCAAACTGAACTGTCCAACTCGGTTAATAAAAATATTTGGAAATATTTCTGATGTTTTAATATATCATTAATGTCTAAAACACTTTCTCTGAGCCTAAACTTACCATCATGATCATTATGATTGTTATTATCTGATGTGAGCGTCTGCAGAAAGTTTCCCTTTAAAACAAAACATAACATGTTTCTGTTATTTTCACTTTGTGTTTATTTGTAGTTTCAGTGTTTTGGTTTTCAGTCATTTGTCTTCTCAGTAAACTTGGATAAGCTCCTCCCACTCCGCTGGGGGCCACAGCCCATTTTCCTGGACGTTGCTAGGCGATGACTTCCAGTCCCAGCTCCTCACCGGGACGCTCCAGGTGGCGCCGTAGTTCGCAGTCACGTAGTCGAGCCAAGTTTCATGCACGGAACACGAACTTTCAGCTCCAGAAGCTCCGCCCAGCAGAGCGAGAAACAAGGGAAGACGTACCTGACGGCGAAAAACACAAACAAATTAAAAAAAAATTAAAATTAAAAATTTAAAAAACAATGTTTTTTTTTTAACCTAAATACCTGTTCATACCTGTTATTAACTACTGACATTTTACACAGTTTGTCTTAAAACATTTGTTTTATGGTGAAAATAAAAGTGTTTTTACAAAAACACGTTCTTTACTTGAACTTTCTGCCGCTCTTTGCCTGCGTTCCTCCATTCCACATGACGTCTCCGTCTTCATAGAAAAAGAAGATGTCCAGTTTGACGTCGTCATTCAGAAAGGAAAGTTCGAGACTGTCCTCCACCTGTACTTCAAAATAAAACAAGGCCTTCAAAATAAAACACAATAACAAGATGGCGCCAAGTGAGTGGCAGCCAGTTACAGTAGCTCTGACTTCTTTCTTTGTTTATATTGACTTTTTTGTATTTTTATTGTACATGTTTTTTTGTCCCCTCCTTGAACCGCCACCTTACTGTGGTGGAGGGGTTTGTGTGCCCGAATGATCCTAGGAGCTATGTTGTCGGGGGCATTACATTACGCCCCTGGTAGGGTCTCCCATGGCAAACAGGTCCTAGGTGACGGGCCAGACTAAGAGCGGCAGTTCACAAGCCCATCATGAACAGAAGAACATCAAGGACCGTTACGTCATCCCGGATTGGGATGCGTTACCATGGGGCCCCACCCTGGAGCCAGGCCTGGGTTGGGGCTTAGGGGCTCGAGAGGCGAGCGCCTGGTGGCCGGGTCTTTGCCCACGGGACCCGGCCGGGCTCAGCCCGAAATGGCGACGTGGACCCGCCTTCCAGTAGGCTCACCACCCCTGCAGGAAGGTCCATGAGGGGCCGGTGCAATGTGGTTTGGGTAGCAGTCGTGGCGGGGGGCCTCGACGACCCAATCCCTGGACCAAAACTCTGGCAATAGGGACATGGACATGGAATGTCACCTCACTGCTGGGGGGGAAGGAGCCTGAGCTCGTGTGCGGAGGTTGAGAGGTACCGGCTAGAGATAGTCGGGCTCACCTCCACGCATAGCAGCTTGGGCTCTGGAACCCAGCTCCTTGAGAGGGGCTGGACCCTCCACTACTCTGGAGTTGCCCAGGGTGAGCGGCGTGAGCTGGTGTGGGCTTGCTTATAGCTCCCCAGCTCAGCCGCCATGTGTTGGAGTTCACTCCGGTGAACGAGAGGGTCGCTTCCCTGCGCCTTCGGGTTGGGGATAGGTCTCTTGCTGTTGTTTGTGCCTACGGGCCGAACAGCAGTACAGAGTACCCGGCCTTCTTGGAGTCCCTGGGAGGGGTACTTGATAGTGCTCCGACTGCAGGGGACTCCATTGTTCTACTGGGGGACTTCAACGCTCACGTGGGCAGCAACAGTGATACCTGGAGGGGCGTGATCGGGAGGAACGGCCTCCCCGATCTGAACCCGAGCGGTGTTCTGTTATTGGACTTCTGTGCTAGTCACAGTTTGTCCATAACGAACACCACCATGTTCGAGCATAAGGGTGTCCATCAGTGCACGTGGCACCAGGACACCCTAGGCCGGAGGTCGATGATCGACTTTGTTGTTGTTTCATCTGATCTCCGGCCATATGTCTTGGACACTCGGGTAAAGAGAGGGGTTGAGTTGTCAACCGATCACCACCTGGTGGTGAGTTGGATCCGCTGGCAGAGGAGGAAGTTGGACAGACCTGGCAGACCCAAACGTATTGTGAGGGTCTGTTGGGAACGTCCTGGCCGAGCCCTCTGTCAGGGAGGTCTTCAACTCCCACCTCCGGAAGAGCTTCTCACAGATTCCGAGGGAGGCTGGGGACATTGAGTCCGAGTGGACCATGTTCTCTGCCTCCATTGTCGACGCCGGCATGTTCGGCAAGTTGTGAAGTTGTGGACGCAAGGTCTCTGGTGCCTGTCGTGGCGGCAACTTTCCCGAACCCGGTGGTGGACACCGGAAGTAAGGGATGCCGTCAGGCTGAAGAAGGAGTCCTATCGGACCATGTTGGCCTGTGGGACTCCTGACGCAGTTGACAGGTACCGGCAGGCCAAGCAAGCCGCAGCCTGGGCGGACGGTCCTGGAGGCAAAAACTCGGGTCTGGGAGGAGTTCGGTGAGGCCATGGAGGAGGACTATCGGTCGGCCTCGAAGAGATTCTGGCAAACCGTCCGGCGCCTCAGAAGGGGGAAGCAGTACTCTGCCAACACTGTTTACAGTGCAGGTGGGGAGCTGTTGACCTCGACTGGGGACATTGTCGGACGGTGGAAGAAATACTTCGAGGAGGATCTCCTCAATCCCACCGACTTGCCTTCCAATGAGGAAGCGGAGGCTGGGGTCTCTGAGGTGGACTCGTCCATCACCCAAGCCGAAGTCACTGAGGTAGTTCGTAAGCTCCTCAGGTGGCAAGGCGCCGGGGGTGGATGATGAGATCCGCCCTGAGTACCTCAAATCTCTGGATGTTGTGGGGCTGTCTTGGCTGACACGCCTTTGCAACATTGCATGGAGGTTGGGGACAGTGCCTCTGGTGTGGCAAACTGGGGTGGTGGTCCCTCTTTTTAAAAAGGGAAAAGGGGACCGGAGAGTGTGTTCCAACTACACAGGGGATCACACTTCTCAGCCTCCCCGGGAAGGTCTACGCCACTGCCAGGTACTGGAGAGGAGAATTCGGCCGATAGTCGTGGTCGACCCTCGGATTCAGGAGGAACAATGCGGTTTTCGTCCTGGTCGTGGAACACTGGACCAGCTCTATACCCTCCACAGGGTGCTTGAGGGTTTATGGGAGTTTGCCCAACCAGTCCACATGTGCTTTGTGGATCTGGAGAAGGCATTCGACCGTGTCCCTCGTGGTATTCTGTGGGGGTGCTCCGCGAGTATATGGGGTCCGGGAGCCTTTGCTAAGGGCTGTTCGGTCTCTGTACGACCGGAGCAGGAGCTTGGTTCGCATTGCCGGCAGTAAGTCAGACCTGTTCCCAGTGCATGTTGAACTCCAGACTCCGGCAGGGTTGCCCTTTGTCACCGGTCCTGTTCATAATCTTTATGGACAGGATTTCTAGGCGTAGCCAGGGGCCGGAGGGAGTCCGGTTTGGGAACCACAGGATTTCATCTCTGCTTTTTGCGGATGATGTTGTCCTGATGGCTTCATCAAGCCAGGACCTTCAGCATGTACTGGAGCGGTTTGCAGCCGTGTGAGTGTGAAGCGGCTGGGATGAGAATCAGCACCTCCAAATCCGAGGCCATGGTTCTCGACCGGAAAAGGGTGGCATGCCCTCTCCAGGTGGGTGGAGAGGTCCTGCCTCAAGTGGAGGAGTTCAAGTATCTCGGGGTCTTGTTCACGAGTGAGGGAAAGATCGAGCGTGAGATTGACAGGCGGATTGGTGCAGCGCGTCCGCAGTTATGCGGTCGGTGTACCGGACCGTGGGTGGTGAAGTGAAGGAGCTGAGTCGAAAGGCGAAGCTCTCGATTTACCGGTCAATCTACGCTTCCCACCCTCACCTATGGTCATGAACTTTGGGTAACAATGACCGAAAGGACAAGATCATGCGGATACAAGCGGCTCGAAATGAGTTTCCTCCGCAGGGTGGCTGGTACGCGCTCCCTTAGAGATAGGGTGAGAAGCTCGGTCACTCGGGAGGAGCTCGGAGTAGAGCCGCTGCTCCTTCGCATCGAGAGGAGTCAGCTGCTGAGGTGGCTTGGGCATCTGTTTCGGATGCCCCCTGGACGCCTCCCTAGGGAGGTGTTCCAGGCATGTCCCACCGGGAGGAGGCCTCGGGGAAGACCCAGGACACGCTGGAGAGACTATGTCTCTCGGCTGGCCTGGGAACGCCTCGGGGTCCCCCTGGAAGAGCTGGAGGAAGTGTCTGGGGTGAGGGAAGTCTGGGCATCTCTGCTCAGACTGCTGCCTCCGCGACCCGGTCCCGGACCAAGCGGATGAAGAAGAAGAAGAAGAAGATGTTTTTTGTGTTTATTTTGTCTCTATTATTTAATGTCTCTGTTAAATTGTGTTTGAGCTACTGTAACGGTGAAATTTCCCCACTGTGGGATCAACAAAGGATCTTATCTGCTTCACAATGAATTAAATAATCTGTAATGCAAAATATTTCAATTTAACAGATAGAAAAACAAGAGTAAAAAGTAAAAAGTACGAATAAAGAAAAGAAAGTTTCACCTTTCCAAACTTGTGTTTAAGTGACAGACCGGCGTTCCTGAATGCTGTGATGATGTCAGACCTGAAGTCCACGATGAAAATCCCGATATCGACGTCCCGACTGTACGAGATAATACTGCACTGCCTGAACCATCCTGCAGGGGACAAGAGAGAAGACAGAGCTGTTAGCATGTTATGTGTCGGTGTGGTATGATGTTAGCATGTTATGTGTCACTGTGCTATGATGTTAGTATGTTTCATGTTATCTGTCGCTGTGCTATGACATTAGCATGTTATGTGTTGCTGTGCTATGACGTTAGCATGTTATGTGTTGCTGTGCTGTGATGTTAGCATGTTATGTGTCGGTGTGGTATGATGTTAGCATGTTATGTGTCACTGTGCTATGATGTTGGCATGTTATGTGTCACTGTGCTATGACATTAGCATGTTATGTGTTGCTGTGCTATGACGTTAGCATGTTATGTGTTGCTGTGCTGTGATGTTAGCATGTTATGTGTCGGTGTGGTATGATGTTAGCATGTTATGTGTCACTGTGCTATGATGCTATGTGCTGGGTGATGTTAGCATGTTATGTGTTTATGTTATGTTGTGTGCCGTGCTATAATGTTTGCATGTTACCTAGACAGGTGCCGCTGCTAAGCCAAAACGGGATCTCGAGGTGGGCGAGTGTTCGAGCAGCCAAATGCAGCAAAGATTTCACTTTCCGTCGAAAATTGACGGCCTGTGGAGACGAGTCTTCAGGATAGAGCTACGTTCACACACATTGTGGAGAGAGAAAACAAAGTTTGTTCTTTTCTCTAAAAGACATTCATAAATGTGACAAAACAAACTGAACTCAAGGACCATTTACTGATCATATGACGGTGGATGTTGAGTGAGTGTTTCTGTTTAATTCCAGCTCAGGGACAAACTTCAACATGAATGTATTTGTTGATTTGTTTCTTCCTTTCTTTTTTTCAAAGATTTTGTTTGGGTCCATTTTCAAACTGTAACTTTTGTGTTTAAATGTGTAATTTTTTCTTTTCTGCTGAAATCATTTAAATTTTTAATTCTTTTTCATATATGTTTTTATTAAAACATTTCTGGACATCATTTGTAATCTTTTAAATATTTTTCCTTCTCATTTCTAATTTCCAGTTTACTTAGTCCCTTTCAAAATAAAAGCCCTGAGTCCTTTCTGACCTGCAGGAAGTTGCGGGCATCACGATAATGGCACTCCAGGAATCGAGCGTGTTGCTGCTCTGACAGAAAGCGGGAAACGTTACGTGGAACACGAATGTCGAGGCCGTCCAGGACCGTCAGGACCAGCTCCGGTCTGCAGGGGGAGCCACATAAAATAAACATCACAGACATTTGGCCGTCCACAGAAAAACATTCGATTCTCCAACAATCTGCCACTTAAATAGTACTGGCTGGAGGCACATAACTGACATGTAACTCATGATGAAAACATGAAGAAGACAACTGTGTCTGTGACACAAATGTTTACACACATCAGAGTGTTTCACCTATCGTAAGCTCCAGCGTGGCGTCCGTAGTCAAGCAGTTTGAAGGGAGCGAAGCTTCGGTCCATATTGGCTTTGAGGCGTAACGGGCCGTGCCACAGGTAGTTCCCGCTCCGCTCGTACAGGAACACCACCTGGGACAAAGTACATAAACTCTCAAACACAGAAAAATACACAACTACGTGCACAACATGAGATTAACTTTACATGAAAAAGACACTCCAACCAAACGGACCAGCAGACAGCGCTCAGACCAAACACCTGAAAACACTGCAGACCTGTGAGGTTCTGACTTGGACCGAAACAGTGCACACAATTCATTGTCCAGTTTTCAGATTCAATATGGTTCAATATGTTTTTAGTACAGCGGGTTGAACCTGGGAAAATGTAAAAAATAACTTCACAGTTGAGACCTTCAGAGAGCGACATGATAAATAAGAAACCGGTGTGACTCTGACCTGTTTCTGATGGCTTAGTCCTGGTTAATAACACTTTATAACTGTTTATTATTGTTTAATACTGTTCATAACTATAAATAGTTGTTTGTAGCTTTTTATTATTGTTTTATTGTTCTGGACTAACATGCTAACTGTGCTAACTCAACTAGCATCCTAGTTGCTGCTAAAGCTTTCCAGGTACAACTCTGTAGATTTTCTGTTAACACTGCTCTGACACTTTGACAGACTGAACCCAACAGTTCAGGTCTAGTTAGACCTTTCTCTCCTTGTGGACTCGAGATGGTTGCATCCAGGTGATGTGGTACCACACACCTGGATGATGTAACCGTGGAGACGGACCAGGAAATACAGGGGGATCTCGTCTCCTGATAGGGTGTCCAGACTGGCCAATCGCGGGTCCTCTCCTCGCAGCTCCAGCAGCTCGAAGCCTTTCTGCTCCGCAGCCAATAGGAAGGCGGGCTGACCGACAACAGGAAATGAAGATAAAATAAATAAATGTTTGTATAAAAGTTTGTACAGATTCTGTTGTCTGACTTTGTCTAGGGACTGCAAACACATCACACACACTCACGTCATATTTCCACAGGTTGGCCTGCAGAGCAAAGGACGTGATTGGCCGGCCAGTGCACAGGAAGCTGCAGTGTGGCTCACGCACCAGGCGATCCCGCTGCCGCAAAGCATCCTGGGAGAGCAGCGTCAGAGCAGAGATGTCGGTGAGGAACACCGGCAGCCTGAAGCGCTGAGCTAACGCCAGAAACGTCTTCACAGTTTGCTGCAGAAACCAGACAGTTACTATGGTTACGGCTGACGTCACAGGAAGGGAAGGAGATTCAGAGTACTAACAGTGAGGCCCTCGACTGTTTATAAAGATGTCGCGTCTCCACTCCACTGTAATGAAACCAAAATATTTTGAATACGGGTGCCACCATCTTGAGTTGTGACATCGTGACAGAAACCATCAATACATCAATACATGAAAAATGTATTTGATGTTTCATTTTTTTTAGTTTGTATTGCAGGCAGCCACGTTCCAGATGTTTTGGCTTCACTGTGGGGGGGCTGTCATGTCGTCCATCTTTCAATGCAGTCTGTGAGACTATCATCACTGCTAATATGCTAACGTTAGCGCAGGCTCACCCATTGGACGTCGCTGGCAGTCAGGTGACCTGTTCGGCTCAGGATGTGAGGGCCAGGCTGCAGAAGAAAGGTATAATGGGAAACGAAGGATAAATAAACGCTGCTTCTAACTGACTTGTATAAGTTAGTATTAATAATATGAATTAGTATATATTTGACATGTCTGTATAAATTTGTACACACACATACATGTTTGTATTATGAGCCTGGTGTTTGGAGTCACTTTCTCCTCTGGCTTCCACTTGTTGTGTTTAGTTTGCTTTTAAGTTAAAGTCCTTTCAGGTTATGTAAAATAAAACATTTTTAGTTACTCAATGTACTCATGTGTGGCCTCTCTGCTTTTGTTCAGCTTTGGGCCGGGCTGTGACGGTATATATTTATATATGTTTGTATATTTGTACGTTTGTATATTTGTACACGTTTATAACACATAGATGTGTAGTACAGTGAGAAACTCTTTGCTGCACATTTTAAGTGAAAATTAATAGAAGGCTGCTTCATCCACAACTGATCAGTTATTTACAGGAAATGGTAACAGATTGGTTATTATTCATTAGAAAACAAACAAATAAAAAAGTTATATAATGCTTAAAAAAGCAACATTTTATTGATTTACCCACACAGATACAGCACATTCTTACATATAAACATTTCCCATTTTGTCCATCTTGACATTTCCAAATTGTTATTCAGTTTTACCCAGTTTACATTCTCTTTAGTGTTCTCAATCAATGAATGTAGAAAATAAAGCTAAAATGAAAAGGAATGGGGGGTTAAGTGAAAATAATAAAATTATATTAAGGAGTCTACTGAATTGGTGAAAAAAACAAAAACATCAGTAAACAGGCAGTTAAAGTGAATAAATAACTCTCATGACCTGGTTGGGTCGGACCTCCCACATAGATTATTGAACTGCTTCGGCCCTCTTCTGAGACGTCACAGTCCAGAATAAACAGAAGATACCTGCACTTTTCTATAATTAAACTCGATGAATTGTCCTCGTTGTGATTTACCTCATTCATGGTTTCTATTTTCATTCTTGCCTTTGCTTTTTAGCTATTTGATATTCCATCTGGGAGTCTCTCATGTAGGTGGGAAAGCTGAAGGATTTACAGAAGAAATCTCTTAACTGTATACATAAAATAAAAAACCTAAAATGCAGAACAAAAGATTAACAGAGCCTACAGGAGCAAACAAGTCCAATTTCTATCTAGACAGCATTATTAGCTGCATCTTTATCTTACACAGGTTAACCCTTTACCACCGAACCTGTTGCTGCCAACAGGATTTCACAGCCTCTCTTCTGACTACCGTAACTCTGGAGCCGTGTGTGCTATCGGAAAAATTCAAACTGATTCTTTTAGAGACCTGATATGATATTAATATATATAATATATGTTGTTGTTATATGTTATTACGGTAGAGTTAGATATAGAATCACAGGCAAGGATTTTGCATGCGCTGACAGACATCAATGGAAAGACTTTTTATCACCGGAGGATTTTGTCAGAAATGAAGAAGAGTAAGTACATAAAACATACAAGATGATGTTTTAGTAAAAATGCAGTGTATTTATATGTATTATTTCACAGTATGACATGCTGTAGCATTACTTTATCTTCAATAGGTAGGTATTTTGTACTAGCTAATACTACTAGCTACTTTTTGAAAATCTTTGCTAACATGAATTTCAACATTTACTCTTTACTTTCTATCTTACTGTTTACTTATTTCTTTACTAAGTATACCTTACTTTTGTTTTACTATTATATATCATTATATTATTGTACAAAGTCTTGTGGCCCTTTTCCACTAGTACCTACTCAGCTTTCGGTTCGGTTCACTTTCGACTCGCCTCGGTTTGTACGTGTTTCCATTACGTGTTAGTACCTGGTACCAGGTACTTTTCTACAGTTGCAAGAAAAAGTATGTGAACCCTTTGGAATTACCTGGATTTTCTGTATAAATTGGTCATAAAATGTGTTCCTGATCTTCATCCAAGTCACAACAATAGACAAACACAGTCTGCTTAAACTAATACCACACAAACAATTATATGTTTTCGTGTTTTTAACACACCATGTAAACATTCACAGTGCAGGGTAGGACAAAGTATGTGAACCCCTAGGCTAATCACTTCTCCACTTCTCCAGAGCTAATTGGAGTCAGGAGTCAGCCAACCTGGAGTCCAATCAATGAGACGAGATTGGAGGTGTTAGTTAAGTTAAAGCTGCCCTGCACCTATATAAAAAACACACACCAGTTTTGAGTTTGATAATCTCAAGAATTATTGCCTGAGGTGAACCATGCCTCGCACAAAAGAGCTCTCAGAAGATCTATGATTAAGAATTGCTTGACTTGCATAAAGCTGGGAAGGAAGGGTTACACAAAGTATCTCTAAAAGCCTTGATGTTCATCAGATTGTCTATAAATGGAGAAAATTTAGCACTATTGCTACTCTCCCTAGGAGTGGCCGTCCTGTAAAGATGACTGCAAGAGCACAGCGCAGAATGGTCAGTGAGGTGAAGAAGAATCCTAAAGTGTCAGCTAAAGACTTACAGAAATCTCTGGCACATGCCAACATCTCTGTTGACGAATCTACAATACATAAGACACTAAACAAGAATCAAGTTCATGGGAGGACACCACAGAGGAAGCCACTGCTGTCCACAAAAAATATTGCTGCACGTTTGAAATTTGCAAAAGAACACCTGGATGTTCCACAGCACCACTGGCAAAATATTCTGAGGACCGATGAAACCAAAGCTGAGTTGTTTGGAAGGAACACACAACACTATGTATGGAGAAAAAAGGCACAGCACACCAACATCAAAACCTCATCAAGTATGGTGGATGGGGCATCATGGTTTGGGGCTGCTTTGCTGCCTCAGGGCCTGGACAGATTGCATCGACGGAAAAATGAATTCCCAAGTTTATCAAGACATTTTGCAGCAGAACTTAAGGCCATCTGTCCACCAATTGAAGCTCAACAGAAGATGGGTGATGCAACAGGACAACGACCCAAAGCACAGAAGTAAATCAACAACAGAAAGGCTTCAACAGAAGAAAATACGCCTTCTGGAGTAGGCCCATTCAGAGTCCTGACCTCAACCCGATTGAAATGCTGTGGCATGACCTCAAGAAAGCGATTCACACCAGACATCCCAAGAATATTGCTGAACTGAAACAGTTTTGTAAAGAGGAATGGTCCAAAATTCCT
Organism: Scortum barcoo; assembly: GCA_023238725.1. Lineage (NCBI taxonomy): Eukaryota > Metazoa > Chordata > Actinopteri > Centrarchiformes > Terapontidae > Scortum > Scortum barcoo. The sequence goes on along the minus strand of CM041545.1, from coordinate 23,161,499 downwards.
CCTGACCGTTGTGCAGGTCTGATTTGCAACTATAGGAAACTTTTGGTTGAGGTTATTGCTGCCAAAGGAGGGTCAACCAGTTATTAAATCCAAGGGTTCACATACTTTGTCCACCCTGCACTGTGAATGTTTACATGGTGTGTTCAATAAAAACACGAAAACATATAATTGTTTGTGTGGTATTAGTTTAAGCAGACTGTGTTTGTCTATTGTTGTGACTTAGATGAAGATCAGAACACATTTTACGACCAATTTATACAGAAAACCAGGTAATTCCAAAGGGTTCACATACTTTTTCTTGCAACTGTAGTACCTACTGGCCGGCGGTTCCAAGCGAAGCTGAGTCGAGCCGAAAATGTGACCTAGCGTCAGCAGACGGCAGGCCACTGATTGGCCAGGGCGTGACGTTCACTAGATGCGTCGGGAGAGCGACTCGTTCATAAGAGTCAACTTCATGCGCCATTTTTAAAACGCAATAATAACAATTTCGAACACGATCAGAGATGGCTGCACAGAAATCAACCCCATGGAGCAACGACGAGGTGCAGACATTTCTTTGTCTGGTGGCCTCCATTGCTCCGTAGTCATTTTGTCGATTGTTTGTGTTGCATAACAAATGACGTCCGCTGGAGTTTCGGCCGCGTTGCACGTACGACGATTTGACCCCACCCACCCCTAAACCTATTGTAATGGAATGGAGGCGAGCCGAGTAGGTACTAGTAGAAAAGGGCCATTGGTGTTTTATTTATTTCTATGTGGTTTATATTTTGTATTGTATTGTATTTTGTTTATTTTATTTTATTTTTCTTTAGCAACATCTGGCACAAGTTATTCCTTTGCAATGAACAAATGTATCTGATTATAGCTTATTTTTTGTGCTCCAAGGAGTCCCACTGAAAGACACACCCGAGGAGAGCACCAGCCATGAGCACTTCCCTGTTCCAACAAGCAGTGGCGGGCAGGAGAAAGGACAGAGGGCCAGCATGGGGCGTGAAAACAGTGCAAGCTGTGCAAAAGGAAGCACTCCCTGGAGGTGTGAGAAGTGCAGTGTGGGCCTGTGTCTGCAGCTGGAAAGAAACTGTTTTAGAGAGTTTCACAAAGGAACAAAAAACGCCTGGACAGTCCTAGGAAAAAGATGAGGAAGAAAATGAAAACCACATCACCAGGACTCAAAAACCTTTATGGACAACTGTAAATAAATTAAAATTGAAGTTTACAATGTTCTAATCCTTGTTCATGTGTGATAACAATGAATTGTTCAGTAAAAACATGAAAGATTCATTTCCGATTTTTGGTTGTTTTTTTTTGCATTTAAACATATTTTTCTTACTCAAAACCTATAGTAATGTTAAAAAAACATGCCAGATAATGAAAGTTTAAGTAGTTCTGAAAAAGGAGGAGCAAAAGCACAGTTTAATAGCACATTTTCTGGGCCTGGTTTTGGGCTTAGGTGTTAAAGGGTTAAACATGTTAAAAATGTTCGGTGAACCTTGTAACCAAAGAGTACCATCCCAGAAAGAGTGTGTGGTTTGGATTTGTGGTCACATCGTCTCCAGCGTGGTTGCTGGTTCTGTGTTTGTTGACTTTTAACTCCAGCTGTGATAAATCTGATTGTCTCTATCCCTGTGACTGTGTGGTGTTAAGGTGAAGTGTCTACACCCCCTCTGGGATTTCCTCATTAAGGTCTTTTATAGTTTTTACACATAATGTTGAGTCGTGTCTGCATCAGACCCTGCATGTGGCCTTATCGTAAGCTGGAACTGCGTACCTACCTAACACCTTCATGATTAGTTAACTCCCTCCTCTCCTGTCTTCATATAATGCATTTTTAAATAAAGAAAGTTGAGTTATTGAAATAATAATTAATAGAAATGATTAACTGACCAGGGGGTCAGAGTCAATTAGACCCAGTGTACAGACTTTCCTGGTATGGGTGTTCTTGACCCTTTAATTTATTTGTTTAACAGAGAATTCACTTTATGTAGTATTTTGTGAAGATGATTACATTATTAACTGAAAATTTAAGTGCTCTTGTTCTTCGGAAATGTGCCTCACTGGATGAAGAAGAAATCTACATTTATGGAGTGGGATCTCAGCCAACAGCAGGTGAGCTGTAGTTTCTACGTTTGTGTGGGAAAGAAGATAATTCTCTACATTACTTTAAATCTTGTTCTAATAATGTCAGGACTGGACATTTTAGGAATCTGGTTCTGATGGCCAATACTACTGCGTTTTTACAATACTTCAGTTTTTACAATACTTCAGTACTTTAGTTTTTTTTTAATGAAGAGTGCTCCTTGTTGAACCAGGGCATAATATATTTTCCAAATACTGTCTCAGAAATGTATTAATGTATTTTTATGTGAAAAACTCCACATAGTTCATATTTATATTTTGTAACTTAGGTGTTGGTGTGTTCTTTAGATTGGTTTAAAGAACTGAAAGAGAAATGTTTTCTAATTGGGGAGTCCAAGTTATATTTATGTTTAAACTCATCCAATTTAAGAATTTTGCCATTTCCATCCATCAGATGCACAACTGAGCATATTTCTTTCTCCATACAGTCTTCCATAAATATAGATTTTCTTTTACTTTACTTTTCTTTTTTACTTTTACTTTTCTTTTACTTAACATGGCTCTGTTATTCCACAATGGGACGTTGTGACGGCTGAAAATATCTTTGAAGATCATTTTCCAGTGAAACAGGCAATTCAGATATTTTGAAATCACATTTAACAAAAACTCATTACCTTCCAATTTACTGAAGACAAGTTAAGAAAATGAGAACCACACCTCTTTACTTTTCCTTAGAAAAAAACCCTTTAATTTTGAATACTCCATTCATCATTTCAAAGTCTGTTCCTTCTTCCTCATAACTTTTGAGCCGATCTCCCTTTCGGATACAATGATGCTTATGATGATGCCAAATGATATTCAAATTTATTTAGTTCATTTCTTTGATAAATTGGGGAAATACAGCTGAAGTATGCAGGGTAGATCAGTCCACATACGGTTTCCATTTTTGTTAACAGGGTTCTTCCAAATCATGTCATGTTCAGTGTTTTCTTACACTTGTCCACAGTAATTGAATGTTCTTATCCAAAGATTTAGGTATCAAGATTTTTTTTTACCTGAATCTTATATAATGAAGGATAGGAGCAGTTGTGAATGTTCATAAATTCACATTTATCAAGTTTCAAATGCAGACCAGAAGCTTGAGAGACTAATTCTACACTTTTTAAGCTCAAAGGAAATTTGTTGGTTCTTTAGCTAACTCACTTATAATCATTATAATTAAGCCCTCAAAGGTGTTTTTATGAGAATAGCCAGTAATTTGCTAACTGCAATTAATAAAAGAGGTGAGTGAGAGCAAACGTTTGTAATTAAAGATGGATCTACTTTTGAGAAATCCTGATTCAGTTGTGCTAATAATTTTAGTTAAGCCTTCTTTTGTGACTGTAGTGAAAATCTTACGATCTGTATTTAAAAGAATAATTGGTCTGTATAGTTTGTATAGTTTTCACACTTATTGTATGTTATTTACTTGTATTTTTGTATTTATATTTTTCTATTTATCTGGCATTGAAGACGGAAGAGCAAAGTAAGAATTTCATTGTACAGTGAAACCTGTTTTTATCTGTGCAAATGACAATAAAAATCTTGAATCGTCTGAGCTTGCTAAAATATATCGTAGCGTCCGACAGGATGATGATGAAAGATGGATGGCGATGTAATATCTCAACTCTCTCTTTATTGAGGAACAACAGTTACTGTCGGCCGTAACCACGCCAAAAAAAAAGAAAAGAATAACAGAGCAACAAGAAAAGTGCTGGCTCCCGCTCTCAGGCTACTCCACATGCACGCTCACAGGCTCACATCCTCCACACACTCGCCCCACCACCTCATCCACACATACACATTCAATACCAGTTTGCAACCATGGAACATCTGAACAGATATAACATCATCAACAACATCAACATTACTGCAGGGTCGCTACAATATTTAGTCTTTTCTTGGTTTTGGCATTAATCATGTCTTGTTTGATTGTCATTGTTGGTTCCTTTTTAATAATACATTCAGTTATTGCCTGGAATAGATGCTATCTTTTTGATGACAGATCTCTCTCAATGTTTCATCAATTACAGGACTCAAATTGTTCATTTTTTAAAGGATGATTTAGTATTTTTTTCGGAGGATGGTGACGTATAAAGGTTTTGATTGTGCATTCTTCCCCTTCTTACGATAAATGAATTTGTCTAAGTTACAAAAATATGACCTGGGTTTTTCTCCATCCTCTGTCTGGCTCTGGACCTCACATATGTTCCCCGTCTTCTGCTGAGATCAAGTTTGTCCAACTGAGACGACAGATCACTGATTCTTTCTTTGTCTTCTGCACTAAGTTTACATTTATACATGTTTGTATGTACGTGTGTGTTCGTACATGTTTGTCCATGTTTTATATGTTTGTCCATGTTTGTTTACATGTTTGTCCATGTTTTATATGTTTGTCCATGTTTGTTTACATGTTTTTCCATGTTTTATATGTTTGTCCATGTTTGTTTATATGTTTGTCCATGTTTGTTTATATGTTTGTCATGTTTCTCCATGTTTTATATGTTTGTCCATGTTTGTTTATATGTTTGTTTATATGTTTGTCCATGTTTGTCCATATGTTTATGTTTGTTTATGTTTGTCCATGTTTTATATGTTTGTCCATGTTTGTTTACATGTTTGTTCCATGTTTTATATGTTTGTCCATGTTTATGTTATGTTTTATCCATGTTTGTTTATATGTTTGTCCACATGTTTCTCCATGTTTTATATGTTTGTCCATGTTTGTTTATATGTTTGTCCATGTTTGTTTACATGTTTGTTTATATGTTTCTCCATGTTTTATATGTTTGTCCATGTTTGTTTATATGTTTCTGTTTGTTTATGCCATGTTTGTTTACATGTTTCTCCATGTTTTATATGTTTGTCCATGTTTGTTTATATGTTTGTCCATGTTTGTTTATATGCTTGTCCATGTTTTATATGTTTGTCCATGTTTGTTCATATGTTTGTCCATGTTTGTTTATATGTTTGTTTATATGTTTGTCCATGTTTGTTTATATGTTTGTCCATGTTTGTTTATATGTTTGTCCATGTTTGCACACGGTCCTTGCGTGTCTCACCTTGCTGACGTACTTCCTGTAGTAGTACAGCTGGAACAGCAGGAAAACGGAGCTGCTGATGATCAGCAGCGATAAAACGGCCGTCCGGTTCACACGAGGCATCCGGTCACACCGAACGGTAACCTGCTCCTCATGACGTCAAACCGAAGCGCGCTGTCCGGTATGAATGGCGGAGAAATAACACAACGGCGCGAAAAACACTGAACCGTCTGCGGCGGCAAAAAGCGCCGCCATCTTTAAAACGACCGAGAAGAAGGAACTGCTTCCTGCTTAGACCTTCACAGTAAAAGCCCGGAAAGAACATTTAATCCAAAGATTACTGCTGAAATCAGAAACAACACAGACACACACACAGACACACACACACAGTGACAGTAACACAACACACACACACACACAGTAACAGTGACAGTAACACACTCACACACACACACACACATACACACAGTGTACACAGTGACACAACACAAACACACACACACACACAGTAACACAGTGTACTCACACACACACACACACACACACACACACAGTGACAGTAACACACTCACACACACACACACACACACAGTAACACACACATACACACCTGTAACACACACACACAATGTAGTCACACACTCACACACACACACACAGTAACACACACATACACACACAGTAACACACACACACACACACACAGTAACAGTAACACACACACACACACACACACACACACAGTGACAGTAACACACACACACACACAGTACACACACACACACACAGTAACACTCACACACTCACACACACACACAGTGACAGTAACACAAACACATACAAACACACACACACACACTACACACACACACACACACAGTGACAGTAACTACACACACACACACACACACACACACACAGCTACAGTAACACAAACTACACACACACACACACACACACACACACATACACACACAGTGACAGTAACACACACACACACACACACACACACACACACACACACACACACACACAGTGACAGTAACACACACACACACACAGTAACACACACACACACACACTACACACACACACACACACACACACACACAGTGACAGTAACACAAACACACACACACACACACACACACACACACACAGTGACAGTAACACAAACACACATACACACACACACACACACACACACACATTGTAACAGTAACACACACACACACAGTCACACACACACACACACACACCTCTTACACAGTGACACAGTAACACACACACACACACACACACACACACAGTGACAGTAACACACATACACACACAGTAACACA
>CM041545.1:23090000-23152500 GCA_023238725.1 Scortum barcoo | reverse complement strand
CACACAGTAATGCACACACACACAGAGTAACACACACAGAGTAAAACACACACACACACACACAGTAACACACACACACACACACTACACACACACAGTAACACACAGTAACACACACACAGTAACACACACACACACAATGACACACACACACACACACTAACACACACACACACACACACACACACACACACACACACAGAGTAACACACACACACACAGAGTAACACACACACAGTAACACACACACACACACTAACACACACACACACACACAAGTAACACACACACAATAACACACACAGTAACACACACACACACACACACACACACACACACAGTAACACACACACACAACACACACACACACATAACACACACACACACTCTCACACACACAGTAACACACACACACACACACACACACACACACACAGTAACACACACACACACACAGTAACACACACACACACACACTCAACACACACTGTACACACACACTACACACACACACACACACACAGTAACATACACTCTCTCACACACACACACAGACACAGACACGGGCAGTAACATACTCTCTATCTCTCACACACACACACTAATACACACAGAGTAACACACACAGTAACACACACACACACACAGTCACTAACACACACACACACACACACAGAGTAACACAGAGTAACACACACACACACACACACAGTAACACACACAACACACACACACACACACACACAGTAACACACACACACACACAGTAACACACACACACAAACACACACACACACACACACACACACACACACACACACACACACACACACACAGTAACACACACACACACACACACAAGTAACACACACACACACACACACACACACACACACACACACACACACACACACACACACAGTAACACACACACAATAACACACACACACACATCACACAGTCACACACACAGTAACACACACATTAACACAACACCCCACACACACACAGTAACACACACACAGTAACACACACACACAACACACACACACACACACACAGTAACACACACACACACACACACACACACACACACACAGTAACATACTCTCTCTCACACACACATACAGACACAGACACGGTAACATACTCTCTATCTCTCACACACACACACTACTACACAGAGTAACACACACAGTAACACTCACACACAGTCACTAACACACATACACACTACACACACAGAGTAGTTACACAGAGTAACACTCACACACACACACAGTAACACACACACACACAATACACACATCACACACACACACAGTGTAACACACACACACATAACACACAGTCACACACACAGTAACACACACACACAGTAACACACACACACAGTAACACACACACACACACACACACACACAGTAACACTCACACACACAGTAACACACACACACACACACACAGTAACACTCCACACACACACACAGTACACACACACACACACACTCACACACACACACAGTAACACACACACACACACACACACACACAACACACAGAGTCACACACACAGTAACACACACACAGTAACACACACACACACACACACACACACACACACACACACACACACACACACAGTAACATACTCTCTCTCACACACACATACAGAAACAGACACGGTAACATACTCTCTATCTCTCACACACACACACTAATACACACACTAGCACAGTAACACACACTCACACAGTAACATACTCTCTCTCACACACACACACACACACACACACTAACACACACTACACACACACACACACACACTACACACACACACACACAGTAAAACAAACTGGTTAAATTAGTTAAGAAGTAGTTAAAGTGGCTAAACTGGTTAAAGTAGTTAAAGTGTTAAAGTGGTTAATGTGAATACTCTGATGTCCTGTAAAGTGCATGTTACTGCCGGAGCCCCGGTCCTCTTTGTTCTCTCCAGTCTTGCAGGTTCCTCACTGATTCTGGTTGTGGTCCATCTGTCTGAGGTTCACTGGCCTGGTGGGGACATGATCTGTGTCTGTGCTTGTGGAGAGAAGGTCGAGTGGCCCAGAGCTCCATATGAGGACATCTAGAGATGCACCTGGACTCACAGACTCATTTCCATTACCTGTGATACCTTCACACATGGACTAAACCAATGAACTCAGTTTATCTACAGTTTATTACGACCCATGTTTAACTCCATATATGACTGATGATGATGTTCTTTGTACATGTGGCATCTATTGCACGTCTGTCCGTCCCAGGGAGAGGGATCCCTCATCTGTGGCTCTTCCTCAGGTTTCTTCTTTTTCCCATAAAGGCTTTTTTGAAGTTTTTCCTGACTCAGGTTCGAGGGTCTAAGGACAGAGGGTGTCACAACTGTACAGATTGTAAAGCCTCCGAGGCAAACAATGTTTGTGATTTTGGGCTTTAAAGAAATACATTTGAAATTTGAATAATTTGAAAACACACACACACACACACTAACACACGGTAACACACACAGTAAGATACTCTCTCTCTCACACACACACACACAGTACATATTCATATTCACACACACTAACACACACTGACACACACACACACACGGTGACGCAGTGACGCACAGAAACAAGATGGCGGCTCTGGCTCCAGTAGACACCGTGAAGTTAAAACTTTGGTAACTCCAGTTTTCTCGCTCTGACCGGGGACATGAGCGGCCTCCGCTGCCTATAGCGGCTCGGTTACCGGCTCGGTTACCGACTGAGTGTGTTACCCGGTGATGGTCCGGGTCTGAAGCGGACTGAAGCGGACTGTGGTGGTTTTCTGTGAACAGGAAGGTGAGCACGGCCCTGCTGTTAGCTTCATGCTAACAGCTTGTTGTGATGTTTGGATGGTCACACACCGGGACTGCACGGCCCGGTGTGTGTGTGTGTGTGTGTGTGTGTGTGTGTGTGTGTGTAGTAACAGGCAAGGGCTGTTTGTGGGGAAAAGGACGGTGAAGTGTCGGGTTAGCTGGACTGTCAGCGAGCTAACAGCAGCTGTTATTGTCAGAGAAATACTCTCACTGTGTACCGCTTCAAAATACTGCAAATATACTGAAAAATACTGTAATAATACTGCGTATATACTGCTGTGATACTAAGAGTACTGCTGCTTTGCTACGCTTCTGTTGTGGGGGGGCATTTATCTGCATGGTTCTGTCCTCCCAGAGGGAGGGGTCACTGTGAGCGATCACCTTTATCCTCTGATCAAACATCTCTACTCTGATGGGGGTCTCTGCAGGATGGGGGGGTCACTGAGTGTTTGCTGAGGATGAAAATGAAATCAGATGCTGTGGTCCTTCACAGTCAGCACATCTCAGCCCAGCTGAACAGCTGTGGGAGGTTTTGGAGCGACGTGTTAGACAGCGCTCTGCACCTCCATCATCAAACACCACATGAGGGAATATCTTTGGAAGAATGTGTTCATCCCTCCAGGAGAGTTCACACACTCGGAGAATCAGTGAAGCTGCTCTGGAGGAGGACCAACACCTCACTGACACTTTATCAGCTGTGTGTTATTATTATTATTATTATTATTATTATTACGAATACATGAACAATACAAATACCAACAACTTTATTGATCCCGAAGGAAATTGTTGTGCCAGAGTACAGTAATACTAACAATAATAAATAATAAAAAATGTTTAAACAGTAAAAATAAGAGATTAAGAAATACAAATACAACTAAGTACTTAACACTTAGTACTAACAACTTAAGTAACAAGGTAAGATAAGGAGTGCACAGGAGTTGCTGTATAAGAGAATGAGCCAGTCTGAGACATTTGTATTGATGATAAACTATTTCCAAGAAGAAAAAAAAGATACTGTACATGAAGATTATTGCACATAATAATAGACCCCCTATAAAACTATGCCAGTGCACATATTTATACTTTTTATTATAAAAATATTATTACGTCACTAACACACTTTATCAGGGTTTGTAAATGTGTGTTTTAAAAACCTCCCCACTGTGTTTGTCTTACTGTATGTGTGTGTGTTATTGTGTGTAACTCTGTCTTATTGTGTGTGTAACCTGAGTGTAACCTTAAAGTGTGTGTGTGTGTGTCATTGTGTGTGCATGTGTTGTAATATTGTGTATGCGTGTATTGTTTACGTGTGTCATTGTGTGTGTGTGCGTTATTGTTTGCGTACGTGTGTCATTGTGTGTATGTGTTACTTGTGTTGTGTGTGTGTCATTGTGTGTGTGTGTGTGTGTGTGTACGTTGTGTTGTCATGTATGTGTTTAGGGATGTACGTGTCATTGTGTGTGTGTGTTATTGTTTGTGTACGTGTGTCATTGTGTGTGTGTGTGTATTGTTTGGGGCATGTGTGTGTGTGTCATGTGTGTAAATGTGTGTAAAAGTGCTATTGTGTGTGTGTGTGTAAAATGTGTGTGTATGTGTGTGTATTATCCGTGTGTGTGTGTTATTATGTGTATGTGTGTGTGTGTGTGTGTGTGTGTGTGTGTGTGTGTGTGTTATTGTGTCTGTGTGTGTGTGTGTGTGTTATGTGTGTTGTGTGTTATTATCCGTGTGTGTGTGTGTATTGTGTATGTGTGTGTGCTGTGTATGTGTGTGTGTGTGTGGGCATGTTAGTAACCCAGTCAGGCTGCCTGCAGCAGCAGCTGCAAAGCATGCTGGGAGCAGGAGGAGGAGGCAGAGCCCCCCCCCGTGTCTGCCTCCTGATTGGCTGCTTGATCGGCCAGCTGACTCTCGGTGTCAGACAGAGAGAGAGGGAGGGTGATGGAGGCGACAGCGATGGGGTGAGCTGCCATTTTCTCTTTATCTTCTTTATTCTGCTGCTCTCTTCTGCTTCAGTTTATTCTGTCACAGTGTAGAGGGAGAGCAACGGTGGGGGCAGGGGGAAGACGGGGAAAGAAAGATGCTGTGGCGGTGGGGGGAGGGGGGGGCAAGGGGGGTTGTATTCTCCTTTCATTGTCTGTTGTTCTCTGCCGTGTTTTTCTTCTTTGGTGGATTGAATTTGGTGTGTTTCCTGTGATGGATGGAGAAAAGAAGAGAGAAGAAGAAGAAGAGAGTGAGGATGGAGACAAGGGAGTGTGGGGGGGGCAGGAAGGGATGATGGAGGGAGGAGAGAGAGGAGGGAGAGAAAATGGCCGACTGCTGATGGAGGATGGAGGATGGAGGCAGCAGGCAGAAATAAAAAAAAAAAAAAAAAAAGAGGTCAGCTGATCGCTGTATTGATTATCTTTAATCACAATGTGACAGATCAGTAAGTGATGGAGAAGCTGTGAAACAGGAGAATGTGTAGTGGTTCTCTGGAGCTGACCTGCAGTACTCTGTAGTACTACTGTAGTAATGCAGTACTAACGTGTATCAGGGACATGTTGGTGTCCCATTTTCACTCTGACATTACTGGAAAGTATCAAAATAAAGGAACAGAATCATCACAGTTAAAGTGCCGTCGGGAATATTAGCAGAACATGCTCTTATTTTGAAAATTAGAGCAAGCTCAGAGTCTCTGTCTAATTCTTCTTTTTAACTTGTTTTTCTTCATCTCTCTTCTGTTCTCTTCTCTTTCCTCTAACTGTTGTTTTCTCGTTGTTTGGTTGTTTATCCTCCGTTACATCGCTCAGCAGTTAGCTACCTCATGTGGGCGGTGCTCCATCAGATACTCTGTTCTGATTGGTTGTTTTGATTCAGGTGTCAGATACTCTGTTCTGATTGGTTGTTTAGATTCAGGTGTCAGATACTCTGTTCTGATTGGTTGTTTAGATTCAGGTGTCAGATACTCTGTTCTGATTGGTTGTTTAGAGGCAGTAGGTGGAGCCAGAGGAGTCTGATTGTTATCAGATTATCTGTCTCATGTTACTGTCAGGAATAAAAGTCATTTTAAATAAGTGACCTACTTCTGCTTTAATGTGATAATGACAGCAAAATAATAGTATTATCAGAGTAAAGTAAGAGTATTGTTACTATTTATACAGTGTTTTATTAAAGTCTACATCAGAGAGTGATGTAAATTATACACAGTACAGTACTACAGTGTTGTAACATGACACAGACACATCGATGTATGTTTAAAGATCAGCAGATCATATGACAGCTGGGCAGTGACATCATTGTTTGTGACAGACACACACACACGCACACACACAGTATCTGATGATGTACAGTATCTCCATATCTCACCTTTTCACTCCACCCAGATTAATTTTAAAAAGCTATAGTCTGAACTGTGCAGTATCACTTTACTGCAGTTTTACAGCATTGCAGTACTACAGTATCACAGTATCGCAGTACCTCAGTACTACAGTATTGCAGTAATGCAGTATAACAGTGTCACAGTACTACAGTACCTCAGTATTGTTTTACTGCAGCTTGTTTTACCTACAGTCCCGCAGTATTCCAGTACTACAGTACTTCAGTACTTCAGTATGGCTGGTTTGTGCTGTGCAGGTCACTGGAGGCTTGTCCAACATGGCGGCAGCGTCGTACGATCAGCTGCTGAGGCAGGTGGAGGTTTTAAAGATGGAAAACTCCAACCTTCGACAGGAGCTGCAGGACAACTCCAACCACCTGACCAAGCTGGAGACTGAAGCCTCCAACATGAAGGTCAGTACACAGTACTACTGCTCTGAAATACTGCTCTGAAATACTGCTCTAATAGTGCGCTCTAATAGTGCGCTCTAATACTCTCTCTCTCTCATATATACTCGGTCTCTCTCTTTCTCTCTCTCTCTCTCTCTGGGTGAATGGTGGAGTGAGTGGAGCGTGGAGTTGTGAGGAGTTTCGGTATGTGAGTGTATTTTCTCTTTTTTCTTGCTATTTTATGTTTGTTTGTCGTTTGTCTTTCTTTCCTTTGCTACAGTTTGCTGACAGGTGTACCTGTAGTTCAGGTGTGTTTTGGGCCTGGTAGGTAGCGGGGCTACTGGCTCGGTTTGGGCAGTATGCGTATGCCGTGGTGGAGAAAATGTAAAAGCCTCTAAAATGATAAAAGGGAGCAAAGCTGGTAAATCCCCAGCAGAGTCAGAGAGCGAGTCCTTACTGACCCAGGAGGAGCAGACTCTCTACTCTCCTGCAGACATTAAGAAGTTCCTGCAGGGAACAAAAGGCACCAGACAGCTCAAAGTAGAAGATCACTTTTCTGTTTTGAAGCTTTTCATTGAGTCAGCGAGGCCTCTGACCAAAACCTCAGGAGATGTTGGAGAGTCTGTCCTTACAGAGCAGGAAATCTATCGTTTAAAAAACTGATTGTCAAAGTAAGAGCACAAATCCTAACAGATAATGATGTTTTTTAAACAAAGGGTCTGGTTTCTCTCTTTCCTCTTGGTCTGCTTTTATATTGTTGTGTTTTTATCCACCTTCCCTCTCTCTATGTGTGACTTTAAACTGGGCACTTTAAACTTAAACAGAGCAAGGGATGATGGGAAAAGAGCTTCCTTTTTTAAGTTGATGAAGCTGAAGAAGGTGGATGTAATGCTGATTCAGGAAACACACAGCGATGCAGAAAATGAGATTGACTGGAGGAGGGGGTGGGACGGGGAGGTCATCCTGAGTCACAGGTCCAGCTGTAGTGGAGGAGTGGGAGTGGTCTTCTCCAGAAGTTTCTTACCTTCTTCATATGACATTGAGGAGATTATTAAAGGCAGCTTGCTGAAGGTCAGGGCACAGTTTGAGAAGATCACTGATCACTGTTTATTATTAATATTATTATCATTAATATAACAGTGATGAATATTTGTTTTAGGAGGTGATTTTAACTGCTCTGAAAATCCAAAGTTGGACAGGAACCACCAGGAGCCTCACCCTGCTTCATCACGCAGGCTCAGACAGCTGACTGAGGCTCATGAGCTGTCAGACGTGTGGAGGATTTTTAACAGAAATCACAGGCAGTATACATGGAGTCACTCCAAAGACAACTTGCTATCTCTGGCCAGGCTAGACAGGATCTACGCTTTTAAACATCATGTGAACATTTTTAACAGCTGTCACATCAACCCAGTAGGCTTCTCAGATCATTGTCTCTTTTTTTGTTCTGTTTTTATAAAAAATGTGCGTCTGCAAAGTGCGTATTGGCATTTTAATGTTGCCCTGCTCCATGACAAAGCTTTTAGAGCGGCTTTTGAACATTTCTGGCTAGCTCACAGAAAATCTAAGTCTGTTTTTAGCAGTGTCCAACAATGGTGGGACTTTGGAAGACTCAGATTAAGCAACTTTGTCAACAAGTTCACTCGTAATGTCACTAGAGACATAACCAGATCTATGAGGGACCTGGAGATTCAGCTGGTAGAACTGCAGAGTCGAGCAGAGTCTACAGGAGATCGAGGGCTTTTAAATTCCCTTAAATCTAAAAGGCGGGCTTTAGCCAACCTGCTGGGTGTTGCAGCAGAAGGTGCTCTGGTCAGGTCACGGTTTCTTAACATCACCCAGATGGATGCCCCCTCTCAGTTCTTCTTTGGTGGTCTGGAGAGGAAGAATGGACAAACAAAAATAGTTCACTCCCTGCGATCCAGCAGCGGCTCTGCAATCTCCGACGACTCTTCTGAGATCAGGAAATTTGCAGGTGTGTTTTTATAAAGACCTATATAAAGAGTGAACTTACAGAAAACCCAGATGTGTGCAGCAGTTTCTTCACAGGTCTTCTACAGGTGGAGACTGAAGCCAACACAAAGTTGGAGGCTCAGTTAACTCCGTAGGAACTGTATGCTGCTCTGATGAGCTTAAAGAGCGGGAAAGCTCCCGGCATTGATGGTCTCCCTGTTGACTTTTATAAGTCTTTCTGGTCTGTGTTGGGAGAAGACCTGCTGGAGGTTTTTAACAACTGCCTGGAGAGAGGACGGCTGCCTCTGAGCTGCAGGAGGGCAGTCATCACCTTACTGCCCAAGAAGGGAGACCTGCAGGAGCTAAAGAACTGGAGACCTGTCTCGCTGCTCTGCACGGACTATAAAATACTGTCCAAAGTCCTGGCCTCCAGACTCAGAGAGGTGATGGCATCGATCATCCATCCTGATCAGACGTACTGTGTGCCCGGCAGGCTAATCAGTGACAACGTCACTTTGATTCGGGATATTTTGGAGGTCTCTGGCTCACACTGACACTGGTCTGATTTCAATAGACCAGGAAAAAGCTTTTGACCAGGGTTGAACACAAGTATCTGTGGCAGACTTTAGCTGCTTTTGGTTTCAGCCCAGGCTTCATAGCTAAGATCCGGGTTCTGTACTGTGACATTGCAAGTGTGCTGAAAATAAATGGAGGTCTAAGTGCTCCTTTTAGGGTTCAGAGGGGAGGATCAGACAGGGCTGCTGTCTGTCCGGCATGCTCTACTCTCTGGCCATCGAACCTCTGCTTCACAAACTGAGGAACAAGCTGAGTGGTGTGTGTGTTCCCGGCTGCGACGACGTCTCTTTTAAACTGTCGGCGTACGCCGATGATGTCGTAGCCCTGGTTAACTCACAGAAGGACATTGACATTTTAACGAACACTGTGGATCAGATTTGGTGCATTTCCTCGGCCAGAGTTAACTGGGGTAAGAGTGAAGCTGTCGTCGGTGGTTGGGGACAGGTTGGGGTGTCAGCTCAGGCTACCTGGAGGCTTGATGTGGAAGAAAGGAGGGCTGAAATATTTGGGAGTCTTTTTGGGCAATGAAATGTTTGTAAAGAAAAACTGGGAAAATGTTTTAGAAAAGGTCAAAGGTCGGCTTGAGAAATGGAAATGGCTTGTTACCAAAAATGTCCTACAGAGGCCGTGTACTGATTTTAAACAATCTGATCTCCACTGCTCTGTGGCATCGGTTGGCCTGTGTCGACCCCCCCAGTTTCTCTTCTGTCTCGCATTCAGGCAGTGTTAGGTAGACTTTTTCTGGGACAGGTTGCACTGGGTCCCTCAGAGCATCCTGTTTCTGCCAAAGGAGGAGGGTGGACAGAGTCTGGTCCAGCAGGGGCGCTGCCTTCCGCCTTCAGTTCTTACAGAGACTCCTCACCGGACCTGCAGACCTGGTTTGGAGGCGTTTATCCTGCTGCATCCTTGCAGAGGTGTGGTGGTCTGAGACTGTGTCCGGCTCTGTTCCTGATGGACTGCAGGAGTCTGGACACTTCATCTCTGCCAGCGTTTTTACAGAAGTGTTTTCTCAGTGTGGATTTTACTGAGGAAGCAGAGGAGGGAACAGGCCGACTCTCTGTACTGGCTCTTACAGGAACCGGTACTGTTTGGAGGGTTTCTGGACTGTCCCAGCTGGAGTGGACCCACTTTGTCCAGACTACTGAGAAGCTGCAGGTGTTTCCACTCTGGGGCAGGTGGTGGAGCTGGCGGGACCCAGATTGGATGATCCTGTTGGACTGGCTGCTCAGCTGGGATTAAGGTGCCACTCGGGTCATGAGTCAGGTACTGAAGCACTGGAGACAGAAGCTGACAGCAGAACAGTTTCTTCTTTTAAATGACTTCTGCTACGGCTCACTGCAGCAGAACTGTGAGGACCCGTTTCCTCCCATCGGACTGTTCCTGGATTTTAAAAACTGTTCTGGTCCTTTACTGGAGCCTGTGGACTTCTGTGGGTGTGTCCCTGGAGGACGCCTCGGGGAAGACTCTCTACAGACTCATGGTAAAAACTTTAAACCGGAGCAAACTAAATGACTGCACTGACACGCCGTGGAGGACTTACCTGAATTTAGGCCCTGATGTCAAGCCAGCATGGAGATCTTTGTACATAAGCCTCCTCTGACAAAGAAACATGCAGACCTACAGTGGAGGATCCTGCACGGCATTGTGGCCGTGAACTCTTTTATTTCTGTCATTAATGCTGCTGTGGAGGACAAATGTCCTTTTTCTGTGGATCAGAGAGAGACTGGTGTTTCACTGTTTCTCAGAATGCACTCGTCTCTCAGCTCTGTTTGTCTTGTTAAGCACCATTTTTAATAGATGTGGGGAAGTTTTTATGAAACAGGTTTTTATTTGTGGTTTTAGATACACTCGTCGACACAAAGAGAAATGTCAGATTTTGAACTTTGTGTTAGGACAGGCAAAGATGGCGGTGTATCTGAGCCGCAGGAGGAAGGTGGAAGAAGACTTGAACATTGATGTGGTTCCTGTTTTTCTCAACATGGTGAAAATCAAGACTGTTGTTAGAGTTTAGTTTTTACAGAGCTGCTCAGGACCTGCAGAGCATCCAGGAGATGTGGGGCTATGAGGGGGTGCTCTGCTCTGTCTCAAGGGAAACTTAGTCTTTGAACATGAGTTGGTGTAATTCTTGACACTATGTGGAATTTTTTTGTCGTTGTCTCTGTAATATATCATGTTTTTTCACAGTGATCATAGGTCAAGGTTGGTCCTAAAAATCAAAATCAATCTCTTTCTCATATATGCTCGGTGTCTCTCTCTCTCTCTCTCTCTCATATATATGCTCGGTGTCTCTCTCTCTCTCTCTCTCATATGTACTCGGTGTCTCTCGCTCTCTCTCTCTCTCATATATACTCGGTGTCTCTTTCTCTTCAGACCAGAATAGATTTGTGGTATTTTACACCAATCACGCGGTACTCATAGCTTCATAATGAGTTCTTTGTTTTTGTTCAGAGTGAGATATTTGCCTGTTAGAGGATCCTTAGTTTGATAGAGAGGACTCAGGAAACCCGTCAGAGTGAGCCGTCTGTCTTTCTCGCTCTATTTTCCTTTTTTGTTTTCATTGTTTATTTCCTCTTCTTCGTCTTCCCTCCTCATCTCTTCTTTATTCGTCTTGTTCTTCTTCGTTCTGATTTGCTGGAGTTTGTTCTGTCTTTCTCTCAATATTTTTCTAATTGTTTTATTCTTTTATTTCCTGCTGTCTTCTTTTTCTCCTTTCATAAATTTTTTTGATTGTTTTACAGTTTTTAGTTTTTGTTGCTATTTTATTTTAGTGTTAGTTTTTTTTTTTTTGCTCTGGTTTCATTTGTTGACTGTTTTCTGCCTGTTTTATGTCTTTTTCACATTTTATTTCTTCTAACATTCATCCTTGTTTTGTTTTTCTTGGACTCTTTTTTTTGTCCGTTCTGTTGTTTCTGTCTTCTTCTAGTTTTGCTTCTAGTTTTGCTTCTAGTTTTGTGTTTCATTTTTAATTTAATGTCTGTGTGTTTTGTTGTTCTTCACTTGTAGTTTTATTGTCCCATCCTCTTCCTGCAAACACAGTCACTTCCCATTTCCTGTTTCCTGTTTCCTGTTTTCTGTCGATGAGCAGAAACACACATGGACAGTCTGAGTGTGTTAGTTTCCATCATGTCGCTGTTTGAACGCTGTTGTTTCATCGTGGTGAGTGAAGAAACGATGATTTAAACTGGACGAGAGAGAGAGACATGGAGTGTTTTGGTTAAAAATCAGTTTGTTCTTTTTATATCAGTGTCGTTCATTTTAACATCAGCCTCTTTATTAGGATTGTTAGCTCTCATGATTTATTAAGTTGATGGATATTTAGTGGGTTTTGCTGTAGTGCCCCCCTGTGGTCTCACTAGAAATCACACTGGTGGCGGTGCACTGTGATGTCACTCTGTACCACTTTTATTTTCTTCACTTGGAACAGGAAGTGCTGAAACAGCTGCAGGGAACTATAGAAGAAGAGTCTGGAGAGGCGTCTGGCTCTCAGCTGGAGCTCATCGAGAGACTGAAAGGTGAACAAAACAAACACACACACATACACATGTATACATACACACTGTATATATCTACACACAAGATACACACAGCGTTATATATACATATATGCACACACATATATTTATATATGTAGTAAATTTATACAGTTTTGCAGTATAAGAGGTCTTCAGTTCTGAAGCTGGAACAAAAGAAAATAATTCCACCTTAAAACTTTTCAGCAGCCTTCGAGTAAATTTAATTATTGTTTTTCTAACAAACCTTCACCCGAAGGAAAAAAACAAAAAGGTCCAAGTTTACAAAGATGTAGTTGAATAATGTGTGTGTGTGTGTGATCTGCCCTCCGTCTCTCCTCCAGAGATGAGCCTGGACTCTGCAGGTTTTAAGCCCAGGTCGAGGCCTCCTCCTCCCCACTCGTCCTCCAGCAGCTCGGCCTCTTCTGGTTCTGGAGCTGCTGCAGGAGCAGCAGCAGGTTCTGGAGCTCCGGGCCCCCCAATGGCCGCTGCCTTCCTCAGGAGGGGGCTGCCATCTGCGGGCAGAGACGGCCACGACCGCTGCCTTGAGGAGCTGGAGAAGGAGAGGTACTGCTGAGAGTGCTGAGAGTACTACTATTGCTGTGAAAATACTGAAAATGTTACTCCTACTTGTGGTACTACTTCATAGAGAATACTACTACTGTAAGCACTGACAGTGCTACTGAGAATACTACTACAGCTGTAGTATTACTGTAAGCACTGCTACCACTTATAGTACTATTGTAGACACTAAGAGTGTAGTACCAGTATGCTGAATACATGAAGGGGCAGTGAAATGTTGTACTCCTTGTGTTTATACTACTAATGGTACTATTCCTGATTACACTGATAGTGTTGACTCTACTGCCACTACAAATATTATTAGTGTTATGATGCTACTGCAAGAAATACTACAGCCACATCAAGTACAACTTCTGTTAGTTTAGCTGGGAATAATCCTGCGTAGTAGAGTACTGCTCAGAGAGCTACTGCACCGCTTTACAAATGTCTGCTGCCTATAGGACTGCTGAGCGTTTCACACACTTTATACTCCTGGTGACTCCTGTGCTCCTCGTATAGTATCAGCCCACACAGAGAAAACACAGAGGAGCTGAAAAAGATGCACCACTCACTCTACAGTGTTTTCCAGTGCAATGTTTGTTGTTTTTGTCAGATTTAAATAGTTTCTGGGTCTCTTTCTTTGGTTGGCTCCTCTCTGTCTCTGTGCTGCTCTGTGATTGGCTGCTGCTTGCTAACAGGTCTCTCCTATTGGCTGAGCTGGAGAAAGAGGAGAAGGAGAAGGACTGGTACTATGCTCAGCTGCAGAATCTCACCAAGAGGATCGACAGTCTGCCGCTCACAGAAAACGTGAGAAACTTGCAGTTTCTATTAAAACATTATACTATATATACCATCACACACAATGTCAGGATCCCTGAAGTATTTTTCCTCAAAGTTGAGTTTTATTTCAACAGTCTCATTAAATTCAGGACTCTCCTGGATCGTGTGATTGTCATACAACGCAGCTTTTCTATTTGTCAAACAAACTACATTACCCACAAGCCTTTGCTGCTGATGAAATGTTGATCTTCCGTTCTGATGATGAACTCTGACTTTAGCTGAGCTGCAGTTCATCAGTACTTCTCATGTTTGCAGTTCACTCTGCAGACCGACATGAGTCGGCGTCAGCTGGAGTTTGAGGCTCGTCAGATCCGTTCAGCCATGGAGGAACAGCTGGGCTCCTGTCAGGAGATGGAGAGGAGAGCTCAGGTATGAACTCACCTGCAGGCTACCACACCTGTCTGAACGTGTCCCTCTGTCTGCAACACACACGCCCACAGCAGGTAGCAGACAGGTGTGTCTATAGAGTTTATATCTATTCAGAGTCCATGTGGATCTATAGGGTTTATATCTATTCAGAGTCTATGTGGATCTATACGTTTTATATCTATTCAATTCAAGAAGGTGACCTGCGGTGAGTAAACCAATGACATCATCACACACAGCAGGTAACATGTTGCTGCAATAACACACACTATATGTGTGTGTGTGTGTGTGTGTGTGTGTGTGTGTGTGTGTGTGTGTGTGTGTGTCTTCAGGCTCGTGTGTCTCGTATCCAGCAGATAGAGAAAGACATCCTGAGACTGGGAGCTCGTCTGCAGGTGAGTTCGTCTACCTGTCCTGTCTGTCTGTCTGTCTGTCTCTCTGCCTGCCTGCCTGAAGCTCATTGTGTTTGGTCATGTGATGAAGGTTACAGCCTCCTCATCCTCCAATGACGTGTTTGTCTGCATGATTCATGTTCCATCATCATCTTCATCAGTTATTCACTGGGACACAGGTGGCAGATACAGACAGGTGGAGGGGGCAGAGATATAACAGTGATCAGATATAAAGGGGGGGCTGAAGGAGCGTGTAGCACAGACAGCCAGCGGGGAGGAGGAGGAGGAGGAGGATGTAGTGGTGGATGATGACCTGCTGAAGCTGGCGACAAAAGAAAACTTTCTGTAACAGAAGAGAAAAGCAGTGAAGCCAAAAAGGCCTCAGAGGAAACAGTAAAACTGTCTCAGTCTCAGCAGAGCCTCTCTGACAGCGACAAGCTTTGACAGTGAAACGAGGTTCAGTGGTTTTGCTTTGGGCAGGATAAAAAAGGTAATGTGGGCAATGTGACGTGATACTTTTTCCGACCGGGGGGATGCGACGCAACATGTCATCGTCGTGGGGGGGAGATTGGTTTTTATGAATGTGTATGCTCCAACCGCAGGCACAGAGAGACCAGCTTTTTTTATCTACTTTAGATGATGTGGTTCAGAGGTGTAGCAGGGATGAGTTTTTGGTTATTGGCAGGGATTTTAATTGTACTGTGAACCCGCTTTTAGACAGGAATCACCGTGAACAGAGCTTGGTCTTATTTCCATGGACCAAGAAAAGGCATTTGACTGGGTTGAACACACATACCTCTGCAGGTTCTGGAGGGTTTTGGTTTCAATCCAGGTTTTTTGGCTAATATTCAGGATGTATGGAGACATTGAGAGTGTACTTAAAATTAGATAGATAGATATACGTTATTAATCCCAATTGTGACTGTGTGTTATGACCAGAGTATTAGCTGTTATTGTACAGTGTGATGGCATGTGGCAGGAAAGATTTCCTGCATCTGTCCTTTTGACAGCGGAGCAGGAGCAGCCTGTGAGAGAAGGTATTAAATTAAATTAACAGTGGTTTGAGTGCTCCTTTTAAAGTGCA
The DNA here is from genome assembly GCA_023238725.1 of Scortum barcoo. Taxonomy (NCBI): domain Eukaryota; kingdom Metazoa; phylum Chordata; class Actinopteri; order Centrarchiformes; family Terapontidae; genus Scortum; species Scortum barcoo. The sequence goes on along the minus strand of CM041545.1, from coordinate 23,136,600 downwards.
GAGGGGTGTGAGGCACGGCTGCCCTCTCTCAGGTATGCTGTACTCTCTGGCAATTGAACCTCTCCTCCAGAAACTCAGAGCTGGTCTCTCTAGTTTTAATTTTCCAAATTCTGATTCTGTTTTTAAATTGTCTGCATACGATGTCGTTATTGGTGTAAAAAACCAAGATGACACAACCTTTATTACTGACAGTGTCCACAGTTTGAGTCAGATCTCCTCTGTTAAAGTTAACTGGGGAAAAAGTGAAGCTCTGAAGATGAGAGCTTGGGCTGCGGGGGGTTAAACTACCTGGTGGGCTCAACTAGGAAAAAAGGAGGTTTGTCTACCTGGGATTTTACCAAAAATGTCTTTTAGAGGTCGTGTTTTAATTATCAATAATCTAGCTGCTTCCATGTTGTGGCATCGCCTGTCTTGTGTGGACCCCCCCCGTGTGATTGTAAACTGCTTCTGGGACTGCCTGCACTGCGTCCCACAGAGTGTCCTCTTTCTTCCCAAAGAGGAAGGGGTCAGGGACTCATACACCTGGCCAGCAGGGGAGCTGCTTTCCAGTTGCAGTTCATACAGAGACTGCTGACAGGACCTACTGACCAGGGGTCTCATTTATAAAACTGTGCGTACGATTCACGTCAAACGGTGGAGTACGGATCGAAACACAGAACGTGCATATCGCACAAAAATATTCTGATTTATAAAACTCCGTCCTGCGCCGGTTTCCCTTTATAAATCACAACCAACTCGAAATGTGCCTGCACCTTTTACAGGCGTCATGTCACGCCCATAGCTGTCTATAAATAGTCAATGAAACGCCCCTAATTAATATTCATTCTTCTACCTGACTGCATGATGACCATGCCGACATTGACAGAAAGGATAAAATAAGAAAATTCTGAAGTAAGTATGAAACAGAAGATCCTTTATTGGAGGTCGATACCAGAAAAATAACTTTGTTGACGGACATAAAGTAACATTTTAAATTCCAAAAAGCTCTCAGAGTGGCAGCATGTGGAGGACGCTGTTCATACTGCTGCCTCTGAAGATTGGCTGAAATGTGGTAGTAATGTGGTAGAAGAAGTCCCACGTCGGGGGGTGAGCTCCGGTGTCCTCTGACCCTGCCAGTCCACTTCTTTCAAGATTTCAAGATTTCAATAAATTCTTGAAAAATAAATCTCTCTCTCTCTGCAGGTGGAGGAGGTTCAGGGAGCGAGCGACAGCAGTGGATTGGCTGCAGTTCAGGTTGGCTTCATTCTTCTTTCACTTCATGTTTTTTCTTTTTTAATTTTCTTTTTAATCTCGTTTTTTTTTTCTTCCTTGTCCAGAGCTCCAGCAGCCGATTGGACCATGAGCCGACCAATGAGGCAAGCTACTCTGTGCCTCGACGAATCACCAGCCACCTGGGGACCAAGGTACTAACCTTAGTAATTCTGCTTTCGAACACTACAAATATTCGAGGCTCCGCCAAAATAATGTGAAGCCTCGACAGCCGGACGGCAGCCAGCTGATAAGTAATGAGATGCTGTGCCGCCTCCTGCAGGTGGAGATGGTTTACAGTCTTTTGTCCATGTTGGGCACCCACGATAAAGACGACATGTCACGGACGCTGCTTGCCATGTCGAGCTCGCAGGACTCGTGCATCGCCATGCGTCAGTCCGGCTGTCTGCCGCTGCTCATCCAGCTGCTGCACGGCAACGACAAGGACTCCCTGTTGCTAGGTAACCATCCTCATACAAGTAAACTGTGGGGGGTGTCTTTGTCCTTTTCTGTCACAGGTAACTGCCCTCTCACCTTTTGGTTTGTGTTTACAAACTCCAGCTCCCCTTTTTATTTAGTTTATTTACACATCTCACCTGCTGTTTGGCCCCTTTGTTGCCAAGGTAACTCTCGCGGCAGTAAAGAGGCTCGTGCTCGGGCGTCTGCGGCGCTCCACAACATCGTTCACAGTCAGCCGGATGATAAGAGAGGCCGGCGAGAGATCAGAGTGCTCCACCTGTTGGAGCAGGTGCGTCATTACTGCGAGGCGTGTTGGAGCTGGCAGGAGAACCACGAGACGGGTGTCGACCAGGAGGACAATCCCAGTGAGTGATGTCACACACACGGTCCAATCAGAAGGCCTTACAGTCAGCACACACACCACATGACCAGCAGTGACGTGTTTCTGTGTTTCGCCGTGTCTCGCCGTGTCATCAACATGATATAATACAATATATTGTACTTTTATATAAATACTGTAGAAGTATAATAATATAAACTGTTTATTTATAATTACGTATAATAACCATATCGTGTGCTCAGTGCCATCTCCAGTGGAGCATCAGATTTGTCCGGCCGTCTGCGTCCTCATGAAACTTTCCTTTGACGAAGAACATCGACACGCCATGAACGAACTCGGTGAGTCTGACAGCAAACTGCTGATTTACTGACTGTGGTTGTGTTTGTTTACCTGATGTGGGTTATTTGTTCCTGCAGGAGGTCTGCAGGCGGTGGCGGAGCTGCTGCAGGTGGATTGTGAGATGTTTGGTCTGAGTAGCGATCATTATAGCGTCACACTGCGGCGATACGCCGGCATGGCGCTCACCAACCTTACCTTTGGAGACGTCGCCAATAAGGTCTCTCGTGTTTTAAATGTCTTAAACTTTCTTTCATGGTGTTTGTACTGCATGGATTCTCCCTCAGTAACCAGTCAGATGACAGCGTTATTTTGCTGTTTTCCCATCAGGCCACGCTGTGCTCCATGAAGGGCTGTATGAGGGCGATGGTTGCTCAGCTGAAGTCCGACAGTGAAGACCTGCAGCAGGTAAATTCACTTGTTACCTTGGCAACCGTCTGACATTTTCATCTATGTGATTCATTGATTTTTTTTGTTTTGTAAAATTAAAATGTTTTTGTTAATCTAGCATTTTTTTTTTATTCATCTGTCTATTCATCAGCCCCCGTCACAGACAGGAAGTCACTAATTCAGTTAACTCAGACAGATTAGCGCCCCCTGGTGCTACACAGAAAACAATACAAGTAGTCAACCGAAGTCTTAATTCTGGCTTATTCTTGTGATGTGAATGATGATTATCAGGTTATCAGGATAACATAAATACTTCTGTACAGAGCTCATAATACTAATATTCACTGTTTGTGTTATCTCTGTGATAGCTGAATGTTTTGTCTGTTTGTTTTTTAGGTGATAGCAAGTGTGTTGAGGAACTTGTCGTGGCGTGCCGATGTCAACAGTAAGAAGACGCTGCGTGAGGTTGGCAGTGTGCGGGCGCTGATGGGCTGTGCTCTTGAGGTCCAGAAGGTAAATAAAATCTGTTCTTCTCTGTCATTCGGCTCATCTTTACTTCTTTTTGTTAGCTAATAAATTCCATCTTCTTGGACACTGAGATCTGCACTGATCATTCTCTGAAATAATTTCCTTTGTAGTTTTTCGACTTGTTTTTCCGTCTTCTCCGTCTTCAGGAGTCGACTCTGAAGTCCGTGCTGAGCGCGCTCTGGAACCTGTCGGCTCACTGTACGGAGAACAAGGCCGATATCTGTGCGGTGGATGGCGCCTTAGCGTTTCTGGTGGGAACACTGACGCACCGCAGCCACACCAACACGCTCGCCATCATCGAGAGTGGCGGCGGCATCCTGCGCAACGTCTCCAGCCTCATCGCCACCAACGAGGCTCACCGGTAAACAATAAATACATAAGAAAACGACCTGTGATAACCCACTGTGTGGGTTCCTCATCTTTTCTCCCTGTGTTTTGTCTTGTAGGCAGATACTGCGAGAGCATGGGTGCCTGCCTACTCTGCTACAGCACCTGAAGTCTCACAGCTTGACCATTGTGTCCAACGCCTGCGGGACGCTCTGGAATCTCTCGGCCAGAGACGCTAAAGACCAGGAGGCATTATGGGAACTAGGCGCCGTTGGCATGTTGCGCAACCTCATCCACTCCCGACACAAGATGATTGCCATGGGCAGCGCCGCTGCTCTGCGCAACCTGATGGCCAACCGGCCGGCACGCTACAAGGATGCCAGTGTGGTGTCGCCGGGCGCCGGCGCCCCGTCACTGCATGCCCGCAAACAGAAGGCATTAATTGAGGAGCTGGATGCTCAGCAGCTGTCAGAGACTTTTGACAACATTGACAACCTCAGCCCCAAGGCAGCGCACAGGAAGGGGCGGGGCTGTAACAGCACCGGAGGAGGAGGGAGCACAACGCGCTCGTACACCAACACACCTGTGCTGTCGAGCCCAAAGAATGGAGATGGGTCAAAGAGGTCGAGTGAGGAACCGGCGTACGCTCGGCCTGTTTTCCCACCCAGCGTCCGAGCATCCAGCGACAGCCTCAACAGCGTTACGAGCGCCGACGGCTACGGCAACCGTGGTAAAACCAAACCGTCATCAGAGCCATTCTACTCATCAGACGAGAGCGGAGCCAACAAGTGCTGCGTCTACAGGAAGTACCCGGCTGACTTGGCACACAAGATCCGCAGCGCTAACCACATGGCGGACGATGATGGTGCGGAGCTGGACACGCCCATCAATTACAGCCTGAAGTACTCTGATGAACAGTTGAATTCTGGGAGGCAGAGTCCAAGTCACCGTGGCAGCATTGAGAGCGATGATGATGACGAACGGGACGCCAGGCTGAGGAGGAGGAATGACGGCAGCGACTCGACAACCAGCAGCCGCATGGTGTCAGTACAGCCACCACGCTATGTTGTTGCCACGGCAACATCGAGCTACAGCAGTGACCCTGCAGGCGAGCAGCCGATTGACTACAGCTTGAAGTATGGCGCCGACAGTACCTGCAAACCGATGTTCAAGCCAGAGGAGGCCGCTGTCCCCTCTGTCCCCCCACCCCCGTCATCAGCTGCCAACAAGCTCCGCCCCCCTCCACCCCCAGCCAATCGCGTGGTGCCAAAAAGTAACCAGGAGACGACACAGACCTACTGTGTGGAGGACACGCCCATCTGCTTCTCCAGAGGCAGCTCACTCTCCTCACTGTCATCAGAGGAGGAAGAGGATGATGGCGATGTTATTGGGAGGAAGAAGAGAGGCGGTAGCATCGTCAGTGGCTGCGGCGGCGGCGGCAGTAACGACTACCCGACACTTCCTGTCAGTGAGAAAGACACACATGAGCAACAGCAGAGGCAGCAGAAGGAGGCGGAGAGCCAGACCGCCGCTGCTGCCGCCGCTCCCTCCACACGAGGAAGACGTGGTCACCACCACCATCACGCACATCACCACCATCATCACCATCATGTGACATCATCATCAGGCGCCAGGACTCCTAAGAGTCCTCCGGAGCAGCCGTACGCTCAGGAGACGCCGCTGATGTTCAGCCGCTGCACGTCAGTCAGCTCCCTCGACAGCTTCTCCACCTCATCCATCGCCAGCTCTGTGCGCTCCAGCGAGCCGTGCAGCGGCATGCCGAGTAAGGCGTGGTGAGCCCCAGCGACCTGCCTGACAGTCCAGGACAGACCATGCCGCCAAGCCGCGCTAAGACGCCACCGCTGCCGCCGCCAAAGCAGAAGACAAAGGAGGACGAAAAAAACGCCAAGAAGAAGGACGAGGAGGAGAGCAGTGCCGACGTCCTGCTGCACTTTGCCACTGAGAGCACGCCACACGGCTTCTCTCGAGCCTCCAGTCTGAGCGCGCTCAGTCTGGACGAGCCGTTCATCGCAGCAGAAATGAAAAAGAACAAGGAAGAGGACGAGGATGGAGGGAAGCAAGACAGGAAGGAGGAGGAGGCAGCAAAACCAATCCTTGATGAATCGGACGATGATGATGACATTGAGATTCTGGAAGCGTGCATCAACATGGCCATGCCCAAATCATCACGGAAACCAAAGAAACAGCAACAAGCAGCACCACGGAAACCAAGTCAGCTTCCTGTTTACAAGCTCCTACCACCCCAAAGCCGCGCCCAATCACAGCAGAGGAAAGATGTGCCGCTGCCACCAGAGGAGGTGCCAAGAGTGTACTGTGTGGAGGGAACTCCACTCAACTTCTCAACTGCCACCTCGCTTAGTGACCTCACCATTGACTCTCCGCCCAATGAGGAGGCAGCAGCAGCAGCCACCATACCTGTAGTCCCACCCACCTCTGTTCAGAGGAGGCGGGCTGGACTTCCTGAGGGCGAGAATGGTGACGACATCCTCGCTGAATGCATCAGTGCTGCCATGCCCAAAGCCAAACCTAGAAAACCAATAAGAGTAGCAGCAAACAGCGAGCACCTCCAAGCCCCGCCCCTTCCCCCGCCTCTTCCTCCTCCACCCCCTGCTCCCCTCGGCCCACAGCAGCAGAAGAAGAAGCCAACGTCGCCAGTGAAGCCGATTCCCCAGCGGGTGCCATACAGCGTCTCCATGGCAACAGCTGCCAAAACAAAACCAGGGTTTGCCTTTGACTCACCACGTCACTACACGCCCATCGAGGGCACGCCATGCTGCTTCTCACGAAATGACTCTCTGAGCTCGCTAGACTTTGACGAAGATGATGGGGGTGAGGAAGGACGGAAGGAAGATGAGGAGGAGAAGAAAACAAAAGAAGAAGAAGGCAGGAAGAGGAAGCAGCAGACGGCGGCTGTTTTCCCTCGAACGAAACCTGCAACGAACCCAACAGCGACGGACGAGAAGCAGAAGTTCGCCATCGAGGACACGCCCGTCTGCTTCTCCAGAAACTCCTCCTTAAGCTCGTTGAGCGATATCGATCAAGAGAACAACAACAAAGAGTTTGCCCCACCGCCACCTGAACAAGAAGATGGAGGCAAAGCAGGAATAAAGTCTCCCACCCCTCCCCCACAGGCAGAGTCAAAGCCCCGCCCTCCAGCAGCCAGTGGCTACGCCCCTAAAGCGTTCCACGTGGAAGACACACCCGTCTGCTTCTCCAGGAACTCGTCGCTCAGCTCCCTGAGCATCGACTCGGAGGACGACCTGCTGCAGGAGTGCATCAGCTCTGCAATGCCGAAGAAGAAGAAGAAAGTCGCCGCTGTCACCGCTCCAGCTACTGTCACCACGTCACTTCCTGCTCCCAAAACCGACGACGGCATTCTGGCCGAGGAGGAGCCGTCAGAGGCGCCAAGGAGCCCTGCATCCCCCGACTCGGAGTCCTTTGACTGGAAGGCGATCCAGGAAGGTGCAAATTCAATCGTCAGCAGTTTGAACGCTGCCGCCGCTGCTGCCTCGTCGCTTTCCCGCCAGCCGTCATCAGACTCTGACTCCGTCCTGTCCCTGAAGTCTGTGGGCTCACCGTTTCGGCTGCCAGCAGCCAATAACAACGCAGAGGAAGAAGAGGAGAAAGAAGAGACAGTGGCGAAGCGAGGGGCAAGGATCCTGAAGGCTGGAGAACGCACCACACTGGAGGCCAAGAAGAAGAAGGAGCAGGAGGAGGAGGAGGAGGAAGGCAATGGTGAGAGGTGGGAAAAAGGTTTATCGGAGTCTCATTACAGGAAAACCGAGGGTGGAGCCAGCAGCCAGGGGGCGGAGCAAACCAAGATCAGCAGCCATGGCCAAAGCCCCAGGAAACAGTGATGGTGCCGACAGAGGAGGCGGGTCCTCCCGGGACTCCACGCCGTCTCGCTCTTCCACAGCAACCAATCAGAAAGGAGGGAAGCTGTCACAGCTGCCACGCACAGCGTCGCCCGGAAGTGCATCGTCGTCATCATCGGCCTCCAGACAAGCCAAACAGAGTGGGACGCCGAGGAGCGGCGGTGCCATCCCGAGGAGCGAGTCGGCATCAAGGGTGGGTGGTACCACAGCGCCCAAGAAGCAGAAGGCGGAGCCAGAGAAGCCGGCCCTTGTCCGTCAGTCGACCTTCATCAAAGAAGCGCCGAGCCCGACGCTGAAGAGGAAGCTGGAGGAGTCTGCGGCGGCTGCCGCAGTGGCGTTGGAGTCACCGTCCAGCCCTGATACACCGCTGCCATCAACAACCAGGAGACACGACGTCAGCCGCTCCCAGTCTGAGAGCCCGTCACGGCCACAGGAAGTAATATCATCGAGATTCAGCCGCACCGGCACCTGGAAACGTGAAAACGGTGGAGGGGGAGGAGGAGGGAATGGCGGAAAACACTCCACATCTTTGCCACGTGTGGGGACGTGGAAGAGGACAGGAAGCTCATCATCTGTGTTGTCAGCGTCATCGGAGTCCAGCGAGAAGGGGCGGAGCGAGGAGGAGAGCGCCGTGAGGTCGAAGGGAACATGGAGGAAGACAAAGAATGGCAGCAGTGATTCATCAGCCGGACGCAGCTTCACTGACAAATCAGAAGACGTGTGGGTTCGTCTGGAGGACTGTCCTGTCAACAACCCGCGCTCCTCCTCCGCCTGTTCGGCCCGTTCTCCCACCACCAATGCCCCGCCCATAATCGACAGCCCTGCCCCCTCCAAGATCCCCTCTTCCTCCTCTTCCTCGTCATCCAACCTCAACTTGCGCCGGAGCTGCGAGAGCCTCGACGACAAACCACCTGAACGCCAACAACAACAACAGCAGCGCAGTCAGCAGCGTAGTGGCGCCGTGGCGGCTCGAGTCAGTCCCTTCAACTACACGCCGAGCCCAAGGAAGAGCAACAACGAAGTAACTACCACCGCCACGCCAACTACCACCACGACAACGTCATCGACGACGCCCACACGGCCTTCACTCATCCCCACCCCCGTCACAAAGAAACGGGAACCGAAGGGTGGTGAGGGCAGCGGCGGTGGTGGCGGTGAACGTGGCTCGTACATTGTGACATCAGTTTGAAAAGAAACGGGAAGAAGCATGTGGAAATAGCTGGACATCAAATGGCTGCCACAGGTGGGACAGTTCACAAAATGGAGAAAATGTACATATGGAAACGTTAGAAAGTGTTTGTGAACTGAACTGTACAGGAAGTGAGTCTGTATTTAAATGGTAGCCCCCCTCACCCACCTCCTCTCCCCCCATTGGCTCCTCTTACCTGTCAGTCAAGTATTTGCTGAAAGAAACTTTGAAAAGGAACTTTTTATGTTTTTATACCACTAAAATGATGTGTAGCGCTTAGCTCCGCCCCCTCTGCCTGTGATCCTGCATGGCCCCGCCCCCTATCTTAATGATGACAGTTACCATGGTGACATAGCGACGATGATAACGATGTTTCTGCTAGCTGTAGCGTCTGAACTGATTCTGCTCTTCTGGAAGTTTTCTTGTGTTTTTGAACGGAGCTTGTTCTGAAATGGATCTTTGTCCTGTCGCTGGGTACAAGTTAATTTATTTTCTCCACACGTGGGGGCAGTTTAGTTTCTGAAACTGAAGGTTCTGACGAGAGAAACACGTGACGTGAAACTCCAAGAAAAATTAGCCTTGAATCTATTTTTTTAGTTATTTGCCAAATTGCTGTAAGAAATGTGAGAACTGTTTCAGACTCGAATGGAAAAATTTGGATTCCTTTAATCCATTTTTTAATTTTTTTTTTTATTACATCTTTCTAACTGAATCCGGTGAAACTTCAGCACTCAGAGTATTTTAATAGATCGACGTGAATCGAAGTCTTCAGACTGAAACCGCTGTTTTCTGTCAGAACCTCAGTTTTCACTCACAAACTGCTTTTACTCAGAGAGGGAAGTTTGCTGCTGACTGACCTGTAAGACCTGAAATCTAAAACCTTTAGAGGAGCTCGTACATGAAGAAAACTTTGAGTCCCTTCTTAAATTTCCTGGTGAATTTTGAGGATTTTTGTTTAAGTCTTCTGTTGGCTGAAAACCTCCCGCTCTGTATCGCCTTGGCAATGAATAACACTGTAAAACGTAAGTTATTGCTGTAAAACCTTAAAACCTTTTAACTTTTAAGCACATAATTTAAAACAAATGATTTTTGCCAAAAAAAGTTTCCACAGTGTTTATTAATGACTGTAACTTGATTTTCACTGTTTTAATGTTGAAACTGGAGGAAAACGACTAAAAGGCAAAAACTCTTTGGTGAAATGTTAAAGATGATCATGGTCAATAAAATTCAACATTTTAGGTGCAAACTGGCTTTTTTTTTATTTGTGTTTTTGGATTAAGTAAAGTTTGTGTTGTACGGAAGTAGTTTTTTTTATCATGTCCACTCGGGGCCTCCGTAGTGTGACAGGTTTTTGGATCACTGTTAATGAAAGGAAATAGAGAAAAAAGCATTGTTTCAGTGGTACCTCAGTAATATAATTAATACTGCTGTTACTACTGAAATAGTTGGTGTGCTAATCCAGACTAAAATCTTGATGTTTGAAACCACTTTGATCTCTTCAAACAAGAGTGCTTTAATATATCAGCTACACTGGTCGTCCTTTACTGAAGCAAAGATGTGCTGCGACTGTCGTGTGACAAGTAATTTTCATACAATCAGACTGATTGGTGTGATTGATGAGTACAACAGGATGATGAGCAGCTGTTCTCAATGACATCAGATATCCTGCATGAAACAGCCAGAAGATCTTTATTTGTCCTTCACGTCTCTCCTCGAGCTCACGTTTGTCTTGAAGGAACTGTGGAAAAGACGCAATATTATTGAATATTTGGCTTGAGGTAGGTGCGGTGGGAACTCTCCCAGCATGCACTGGGCCAACAGATCTGTGGACAGAAGTCTCATTTTAAGATCTGCAGTTTTATTGACATCCTTTTATTTCACGTTTTTCTCCACATTTCTTCACTGTCAACAGCACATTATTTTTACACATTTTACTTGTACATGTGCAACCATATGTAGTTTCTACAGTATATATGTATATACATATTATGTAGTATGTCTGATTTGTGTGTAGAAGTCTATTTGTTACCGGTGAACATGTTCAGACTGATTGATTGGTGGTTTCCTGTTAAACATGCAGACTCATCAGGCTGAAGAATTAAATCTGTTCTGTTGTAAAATCGTCGATAAAGTTTTAAAGTTCAAATTACAGGTGATCATTTTAAAGGTTAGAGGTCAATGAATTTGTGCTTGTGAATGGATTAAAGTGAGTCGTGTGGCCTGTGGGGGGCGCTGGTCCTCATTAACACACAACAACACAAACAAAGTTTCTGATCATGTTTATTGATTTCTTATTAAAATTGTAAACTTCCAAATAAGGTCGGCAGGGTGGCTGGCTTGGGGTGTGGCTTGTAGCCGATTCGCTCGTTGATAAGTTCCGCCCTTGACGCCGTGGAGGAGGATGTGGAGGCCCCGCCCCCGATTATGTCAACACTAATGACAGAAGCCCCACCCACCCCACCTCCTGACTCCGCCTCTTCTCGCTGACGTTTCCTGGCCTGAAAAATCAATAATAATAATAATTAGAATACTAATCAATACAGCGACAATTGTCTAGGCTGTGTCTCACTCTGCTATTATAGATTATTGATCTTACTGATATACCGAAATATTGCACATTAGATCAATTAGTAAGAGGGCCAATATTGATAAAGTGATTGAAACCTCAAGCTCCTTCTTGACGCTTTCAAATTCTTCGGTGTCGTCGATCTTCAGCTCCAGTCGGGTCGGTTTCCTCCTCAACATCTTCAGCTTAAAGCAGAGAACCTTCACAAACAAACAGCTGATATGAATTAATAACCAATAAAGAGCCGATAAATGATCTACGTAATCAGACAGACAGAGAGAGATTCAAGATTTTATTGTCATTTGCACAGATAAAAAAACAGGTTTCACTGTACAATGAAATTCTTGCTTTGCTCTTCCGTCTTCAATGCCAAATAGAAAAATATAAATACAAAAATACAAGTAAATAATATACAGTAAATAATTTACAATAAGTGTGCAAAAAAAACTATATACATTCAAATATTGCACATCCGTGGTAACGTCGTGGTAAGGTGATGTGTGTGTGAAAGGTGCTTCTGTGTGGTGGGGATGGTTATGGGGGGGGGGGCAGGGGTAGTGGACTGCATCTGTTGATGAGTCTTATGGCTTGTGGATAAAAACTCTCCCTTCAGCCTGGAGGTCCTGCTCCTCACACTCCTGTACCTCCTGCCAGAGGGCAGAAGACTGCAGAGTGTGTGCTGGGGGTGGGAGGGGTGGGGGTCTCTGATGGTGCTGCAGGCTCTCCTGTGGACTCTGCAGGTGGTTGATGTCCTGCAGAGAGGGCAGCGGCGCACCGAACGATCCTCTCTGCCGTTCTCACCGCTCTCTGTAGGCGTTTGCAGTCCGCAGCAGTGCTGTTCCCGTGATGCAACTGGTCAGGATGCTCTCGATGACGGCGGTGTAGGATGTCCTCTGAGTCCTCTGAGACATCCCAGAACTTCCTCAGTCTCCTCAGGAAGTACAGCCGCTGATGAGCCTTCTTGACCAGCTGGGTGATGTTGAGTGTCCAGGTGAGGTCATCACAGATGTGGACGCCCAGGAGCTTGAAGCTGCTGACACACTTCACCTCAGAGTCTCTGATCATCAGAGGTTGGTGCTGCCTCCTCTCTCTCCTCATGTCCAGGACCATCTCCTCGGTCTTGTCTGTGTTCAGGGAGAGGTTGTTCCTGCCGCACCATTTAACTAGACTGGCCACCTCACCTCCTGTACGCCGTCTCATCTCCTCCAGAGATCAGGCCGATGAACGGTCGTGTCGTCAGCGAACTTCAGGATGGTGTTGTCTTTGTGTGAGGCGACGTGACAGTCATGTGTGAATAGTGAGTACAGCACCGGACTGAGAACACATCCCTGGTCTCAGTGTTCAGTTATTCTGCCAGACACCAGGCCTCCAACCCTGACAGACAGCGGCCTGCCAGTGAGAAAGTCCAGTAGCCAGTCACAGAGAATGGAGTTGAAGGTGAAACAGTTTGATTGTGAGTTTGTGGGGGATGTCTGTATTAAATGCTGAACTGTAGTCAATAAACAGCATCCTGACTGACTGTATGTGTCCTTATTTTTGAGGTGGGAGAGGGCCGAGTGCAGTGCTGCACTCTTTATTTTTCAGTATGTTTGATCCCAACATAACAGTTAACACAATAATTTTTTTTTTTTTTAAAAAAGGTTTCATAAAAACTCTGGGTTGAAGCTCAGCTCCCCGTCAACAACAGAACAAACAGCTTTGTTAAAACACCACTGAGATAAAAACTCTTCGACATTGTTCATGAGGGAGTAAAACCTAGAAGTCCACTCTGACTCTGGCTTTCACCAGAGACACAAACATGGGCAGCAGCTCGTCGCCTGAAGCATCTTCAATGTGCTTTCTGCTTTTGTAAATGCTCAGTTTGGCCTGACCCACTACAAAGTTCAACAGCTTTTAGGGAACACTTAAACAACACAGTGTAACTCCAAGTCAATCACACTTCTGTGAAATCAAACTGTCCACTTAGGAAGCAACACTGATTGACAATCAATTTCACATGCTGTTGTGCAAATGGAATAGACAACAGGTGGAAATTATAGGCAATTAGCAAGACACCCCCAATAAAGGAGTGGTTCTGCAGGTGGTGACCACAGACCACTTCTCAGTTCCTGTGCTTTCTGGCTGATGTTTTGGTCACTTTTGAATGCTGGCGGTGCTTTCACTCTAGTGGTAGCATGAGACGGAGTCTACAACCCACACAAGTGCAGAAAGGACAGTCAGTGGACACAGTGGGGTTGATCTTAGAGATAAAGCAGTTGACAGCCAGCGCCCCCTGCAGGATTCTCCACTGCAGATCACCTGACCTCTTGTTTAAAGGAGCTTTATACAACACCCTCCACACCGGTTTACAGTCCTCCTGCACAGCCAGCCTCTCTCTCCACACAGTGTCCCTTCTCCCACTCAGCTGTCTTTTGTTGAAGGCTTGGACACAGAGTTTGTACAGAGCCTTCCTGTTCACCATGTGCATGTTGACTCTTTGAGAGACCAGCAGCGGTGCCGTCAGCTCAGACTGGTCTACTTCTAACCCCAGCTCAGGGAACGGATCCCCTTCATCGGGAGTTTCTGCTCCGCTGGCGTAGTCCTGCAGCATCTCCAGTTCCTCAGTGGTCAGTTTTGTAGTCCATGCGTTTAAAATGTTCCTGGTGTGCCGGTTTGACCTCAGTCCAAGTCGAGAGGCCAGTGTCTCTGCGTCGTGAAGTCTTGGACCTGCAGCGTCTACGATGTGTCTCAGCTTCACTGCCCCGGCTGAGACCAGTCTCTGGGAGAGTCCAGGTCTGCTGCTGTCCCGCACATCCAGCCGGGCCCTGTGGATCAGAGGCTCCTCCAGGAGCCAGAACAGCGAAGCTGTTGGATCCATTCTGGTCTACTTAAAAAGAGTCCATGTTTTAAAAAGTCCCTGATAAAAAGGAGGCAGATCACACATACGTATAAAATCACAGTTCAGTAAAAACAAGGAGGCATCTAACTTTAAACCTGTTATCTTTCTTAAAATGGTGCTGGTTGTTGCTTTCCACACCAGGTCTTCACTTCCTGTGAGGTATCTCTGTATGAACTGCAGCCTGAACACTGCTGCTCTGCTCTGCAGGTGCACTAAGCCCTGCCCCCCCTCTTCCTTTGGCAGGTAAAGGACACTGTGTGGTACCCAGTGTGGTTTGTCCCAGAAGAAATTTACCAAGACTGCCTGTATTTTTTGTAACAGGCCAACAGGAGGCTCCATACAATTCAATCTGTTAATTTATGCCACAGACCAGATGCCACCAGGTTATTAATTATCAGGGCCCTTCCCCTATCTGACATCTGAGGTAACAGCCACCTCCATTTTCTCCACCACTCCCTCCCAGTTTTTCTTAACAGTCTCATCATCCCCCAGATGGATCCCCAGGTATTTAAACCCTCCTCTCTTCCACTCTAACCCTCCTGGCAGCTGAGGCAGCCCTGCAGACCAGCTTCCAACTGCTAAGGCTTCACTTTTTGCCCAATTTATTTTGGCAGCTGAGATCTTCCCAAACTTTTTAACTATGGCTGTTAAAATTGTCTACATCTTTTTGACTTTTTACAATGACAACAATATCATCAGGCATATGCAGACAAGATAAAACGTGTGTTAAAATCAGATAAAACCAGACCATCAATGAAAGAACGAACATTGTGCAACATTGGCTCAATAGAAAGTGTGTACAGCATACCAGACATCGAGCAGCCCTGTCTAATGCCTCGATTTACTTTAAAGGTTTACACAAACCACCATTCATTTTCAGTACACTCTCAATGTCTTCGTACAGCACCTTAATCTTAGCAATAAGTCCAGGACTGGGCCACTTTCCAGAGGTAACGGTGCTCAACCCTGTCAAAAGCCTTTTCCTGGTCCAAAAGAAACCAGACCAGCATCAAAACCCAATGAAACAGAGACTTGCAAAATATCTCGAATTAGTGACACATCGTCAACAATGGACCTGCCGAGCACACAGTAGGCTTTGTGTCCTGTGGATGACCTGGTCCATCACCTTCCTCAGTCTGTTTGCTAAGACTTTGGAGAGCAGTTTGTAGTCTGTGCACAGCAGAGACACCGGCCGCCAGTTCTTAATGTCTTGTAGGTCGCCTTTCTTTGGTAACAGGGTCAGCATGGCTCTCCTGCTGCTCCTGGGCAATGACCTGTTGCTCAAGCTTTCACTGAGCACCTCTAAAAGAGAAAGCTCGGTAAAACTCTGGGGGTAGTCCGTCAATCCCAGGGGCCTTCCCCCCCTTCATGTTCTGCAGCACTGCAAACACTTCCTCTGAGGTCAGAGGACCCTCCAGCTCTTTGTTGGTCTCCTCAGAGACTCTGGGCAACCTGCTGCAGGAGGAGTTAAAAGCCCCCTCGTCTTCAGTGTACTCACTCTGATAAAGCTGAGCGTAGAACTGGACCGCTCTCCGTCTGATCTCACCAGCTTCGGTCAGCAGCTGTCCTTTGTCCGAGCGCAGAGCGTGGATGAACCTGCTCTGCCGTTCTTCTTCTCCAGGCCAAAGAAGAAACTTGACGGTGCATCCATCAGTGCAGCGCTCTGGAAGCGAGACCGGACCAACGTCCCGTGCTTTAGAGCAAGTCTGCCAGTACGGCTTTTTTGGATTTAAGGTCTTCAAAACAGCCTCGGGTTCCTGTGGACTCTGCAGACCTCTGCAGTTCCACTATTTCAATCTCCAGATCTCTCATAGATTTGGTGTCCTGTGAGACATTGAGGGTGTACTGTTGACAAAGCTGTTTAATCTCTATTTTCCCACACTCCCACCACTGCTTCACTGATGTACAATCTTCTTTTCTAGTTTTAAAAATGTTCCAAAAATATATAAGTTTCTCTAAAATGTACATCTAAAAGCAAAGCAGTGTTAAAGTGCCAATAAGCAGACTTGTGCTTGACATTTGCAATAAAAACTGTGCAAGACAACATGGAGTGATCTGAGAAACCTACAGGCAAAAAGATGCGCCCTCTAAAAACACTAAAATGATGCTTAAAGCAATAAAACCTGTCTAATCTGGCCACAGATAGAGAGATCTCCCTGCTCACCACCCAGGTGTACTGTCTGTTTTCTTGGTGCATTTCCCTCCATAGATCATCAGTCAACCTGTGCGTCTCCACCTGCTGCTTCAGAGCACGTTTGGAGGCAGCGTGAGGCTCTAAGTGGTTTCTGTCCAGCTGATCGTTTTCTGTGCAGTTAAAATCTCCTCCTAAAAATAAAAACTCTTCTGGCCCACACTGATTTAAAACCACATTGAGATCATTTAAAAGCTGAACTCTCTCCAGTCCTGAGTTCTGAGCATGCACATTTATAAAAACGATAGTAAAAAGCTCATATTTGGCTCTGACCACCATCAGTCTGCCCTTTATTCTTTCCTCCAGCTCGTAGGATTTGGGCAGAAAGTTTCTGGAGAAGAGGAGAGCCACCCCTCCACTAACTCTGTCTAAATGACTCAACACCACGTTCTCCGTCCCACTCCCTCCTCCAGTCAGTCTCATTTAAAGTGTCGCTGTGCGTTTCTTGAAGTAGCATTACATTAATGCCCTTCAGTTTCATTAGCTCAAACACGTTAGCTCTCTTCCTCACATCTCTGGCTCCGTTTAGATTTAATGTGGACAATTTGTAATCGCTCATGATTTCTGATGGGAAGTGACAGACAGACAGAGACAAGCAGAAAGATCCAGACAGTCTTACATGGCCTCTGAGTCTTCAACATGAATCATTTCTTGTTTGAGTTTCTGAACTATTTTCTTCAGTCTGTAGATCTCCTGGTCAGTATAACCTCCTTTTCCTGCCTGTTTCATCTGTGACCTCACTGAAAGTACAAACAGTGCTTTGTTTGGGAAGAACTCTTCTATTTTCACATTTTTGGTTATTTGTAAGAATCTCTTAACTTGTTGTACCTCATAGCTTTGTCCCTGCTGTGTTTTGACTGAAGGCTGAGAGAGTCTGAAACTGGCTGTCCTCATCATGAGCCTTCCTCGTCCTCCTCCTCGTCCTCCTCCTCCATGCTGGACTCAGGTTCTGGCTGGGTTCTGCTCCTGCTGCCTGCCTCTGCTCTTATTAGCTGCTCCTTTCTCAGCCTGAGACTCACTGCTGATGGACGACTGTTTCCTCTTAAGGAGGGGGGTTTAAAAAGGTCTTTTCCCCCCATCAGGTGTCCCTCAGTGTTCAGCCTGTCTGTGTCCTTCACTGTTTTCTCTGCAGTGTCCAACGCTGCAGTCTGCTCTCCCGCCTCGCTGTCATTTTTCCTGCCGTCCTCTTTCTGACTGACGGCTGCTTCTCGCTCAGTTTCAGTGTTTTCCTGACTCTGCTGTGTCTCAGTGGTCTCCTCAGCATCCTGCTCACTCTGAGCTTTCCTAACAGAGGAGGATTTTTCAGGACAGGCTCGCACTAAGTGTCCCTCCCTCCCACAGCCAAAACACTTCAGCGTCCCTGAGGTGACAAACACCACATATTCAAAGTCGTCCACTCTCAGGTTAAACACCAGACTGAGCTCCTCCTTCTTGTTGAGGATCATCTGAACCTGCTGTCGGTGTGACACGACGTGTCTGAGCAGCGGTGAACTTGCAGCCCGACGGCAGTTTCCTGACCGGGGAGACGATCTTCCCGTGCCGGGCCAGCTCTCTGAGCAGCACTTCATCACTGATGAAGGGCGGCACGTTGGACAGAGTCACTCTCTTTGTCGGAGCAGTGAGAGGAGACACCGACACAAACGCATCATAGATAACGATGCCTGTCTCCATCACTTTGTTGGCTTTGTCCACGTCATCCACAAGCATCACCACCGCGCCGCTCATTCTCGCAGCGGACATGATGCTTCTGTGTCCGACAACCTTCGCCACGCCAAACCGCACTCCTCCACCGAGCAGGGGAACCCAGGGCAGATCTTAAAGCCACGTTTCCTGCTTCAGAAACTCCATCACCACGAGTGTTTGACACGCCGACCAGCAAACGCTGGCGACCGCAAACACACACACAAACCCTGACAAACCCTGATACACACACACACACACACACCAAAAACCCTCACAAATTTACAATACACTCTATTTACAATATTTACAAATAAATGAGAAAAATAAACAGCAAATCTGATAAAGATCGATCACAATCGCTCTCACACGACGCTCACTCAGAGAGAGAGAGACAGACAGACAGACAGAAGCTAAGCTAACCTGATAACGTCTGTCCGAACAGTCTCTGTTTCAGGTCGAACAGGTGAGTTACCTTTGAGTTTTTAAAGGTGTGTTACAGCTCCATTAAATGTGTGTTAAGCGTGTATTTAACGTACCTGACAGGTGAGCTATTGCGCTACTTTCGCGCGCTTCGTGTCCCGTTTGTCTCCCACCACTTTACACACCGGAAATCTCGACCTTTGACCCGGAAACTGATTAAGTGTTTACATCCGGGTCATTCTGCTGAGAGACGCAGCGGCTTCGTTTCTTTACGAGGTGAGTTTTTTTTATGAATTAAGTGTCTGTTAAAGTCGTTATTGAAGTGTTTGAAGTGTCTGTTAAAGTCGTTATTAAAGTGTTTGAAGTGTTTGTTATAATTTGTTTGGCTGTTAAATAGTCCGGTGTGTCTGTTTGTGTGGAAGCTAATGCTAACGGCTCATGGTCACGCCACACTCCAGCCATTTAAATGAATTTAAAGTAAATGTTAAATGTTTACTGCTTCACCTCAGTGTCTGAAACGGAACGAAACTCAAACAGCTGCGATAATATAAAGATATATTTCATGTAGTGTGTGAATAGTAATGAACTCTGAATCTTTGAATCATCTTGTAAATCTGTTTCTTGACGTTTAATCAGAAATAGTATTTATTGACTTGTTTATATTTTATATGTGTTACATATTTTAAGTATTAAATCAACATGTTTAAATATTCGTCTCTTTCTTCTTTTAGTCAAACTAGAAGAAGTTGTTCATCAGGATGTCAGACGAAGAGGACGCGGCTCCGGCCGTGAAGAAGAGTCGTGTTTTCTACGGAAGCCTGGAAGAAAAAGAGCGTGAGCGTCTGAGTTCAGAGATGGCGAGCAGCATGGGGACAGGAAGTGATGCGGTGAAGGCGGGGATCGAGGCAGGAAACATCAACATTTCCTCAGGTCAGCCACGTGTTGTGAACTACAGAGGGATGGTGTGTGTGTTTGTTTGTTTGTTTGAGACTCTGTTTCCCATGATGCTCTGCAGGAGAGACTCTGGAGCTGGAGGAGCGGGTCAGCGAGCGGCAGCAGGAGGCGCTCGCTGCGTTTGAGCGGCGGCGGCGAGCGAGACAGATCACCGTTTCCACAGACGATGCCGAGGTGAAGGCCGGCCTCCGAGCACTCGGCGAGCCAATCACATTGTTCGGAGAGGGGCCAGCTGATCGCCGGGAGAGGTGCTTCTTTATTTCAAATTTATTAGAAAGTTTCAGTGAGCGAGTTTTCATGGCCAGCTCAGAAACGATGTTTGAACGGTTCATCTTCATCACACGATCTGATCTGCAGTTTCACTGACTCGCTGTTCCTCAGCGTTCAGAGATTATTCCTCCTTCCTCAGTTTTTCATTGGAGGACACTGACAGAGAAAAACACCTGAGTCCATCTGCAGCTGACATCTCTACAAACCTACAAAAGTCTGAGGAGCTTTGATTCTTTTCACCAAAGTTTCCTTCTGTCTGTCATCAGACTGCGCAGCGTTTTGTCTGTGGTCGGTCCGGATGCTCTGAAGAAATCCAGGAGAGACGAAGAGAGAGCCAAGAGATCCCAGGACGAGGTACACACATATATACACACACACACACACATCTACACACACACATACACACACACACAGACAGAGAGGTCGTTGAAAGGTGACATTGTAAAGAGATAATAAATAAATAAATCTCTCTCTGACTAATCATAGTGCCAGCAGACTTGGTACCACGAAGGCTCCGCCTCCCTGAAGGATGCCCGGCTCTGGCTGGCCAAATACTCTCTGCCCAGGTGAGTCTGTCAACAAGCCAACAAATCAGGGACAGAGGAGACAGAGAGACTGTGGCAGCGTTTACCTGCAGCCTGATGTTCTGTTCGATACAAACCTCGGTCACAACAAACTACCTGAGAGACGAGTTTTACCTTTTTATGAACCATCAGAAGAAGAACTCCATCATTTAAACCTGATTTCTGATTGGCTGTGTCCTCTCATATGTTTCTCTGTGTGCATACGCATCATATCAACGATATCTATGAGTTTAAGCAGACAATAAATATTCATCCTCAGGTAACTGATCAGCCTCACCTTCACTGATGAAGACAAGTGCTGCATATGTGAACATCAGAGCGTGTTCCACCACATGTGAACATCAGAGCGTGTTCCACCACACGTGAACATCAGAGCGTGTTCCACCACACGTGAACATCAGAGCGTGTTCCACCACACGTGAACATCAGAGCGCGTTTGTCACACGTGAACATCAGAGCGCGTTTGTCACACGTGAACATCAGAGCGCGTTTGTCACACGTGAACATCAGAGCGCGTTTGTCACACGTGAACATCAGAGCGTGTTCCGTCACATGTGAACAGGTGACCTGACCCCATCAGTCAGGATGAACCAGGTGTTCGTTCACCTGCAGCCTCTGACGAGCTGCTGTCTCACAACAACAAACTGACCTGATTATTGTAGCTAACCTGTGTTCAGTCTGTTACTGTCCACTCAACACGCTGCCAATAAAGTTTTTACATTATGTGAAAAGAGAGGCTCAGAGGACAGATAGATAAATCTGATTGGCTGTGACTCACGGCCTCCTACTCTGATTGGTCCGTCAGGGCGATGAGGCGTCTGGAAGCTGCACGTGCTCAGAGGGATGTTGCCGAGGCAACCAGGACGATCCGGCAACAGGAGCTACACAAGAGCCTGAGGGTGAGACCACGATTATTATTGTTGTTGTTGTTGTTGTTGTTGTTATTATTATTATTATTACTTAGTGCCAAACGTCTCCATGACCTCTGAACAACAAATTCTTTCTTCTGCAGAATCTCAACAACTTCTGCAGTCAGATCGGAGATGATCGACCAATCAGCTTCTGCCACTTCAGCCCTGACTCTAAAATGTTGGCCACCGCCTCCTGGTACAAAGCCCCGCCCCCACACGGAAAGTTAGCATAGATAGATCTCTGACATGCTACCATGCTAACATGTTAATGCCCCCCCACAGGAGCGGTCTGTGTAAGCTGTGGTCCATCCCCGACTGCAGCCTGATTCGTACACTCAGAGGTGGGCGTAGCTTCACTCATGTTGTTGTTTCTGACACAGAAATGAAACATTTTAATCAATGTGATCAATTCTTTATAATACATATTTAATAATCAATGAATGTATGAATAGATCATAGAAAAATAGTCTCTAACTGTCAGACAGAGAGACACCATGTAGTGAACTGATACCGTGTTATTGATACCAGTGCCAATATCGATTTTTTTTTTTTATGGATTGCTAATTTGCCCCCCGCCCCCCCAATTTAACACCTAAACATATTGAATGATTCACAACTCAGACTCCGCCCCCTCTCTGTCCCTTTCTGATTGGTTGAAGGACACAACACCAATGTGGGCGCTGTCGTCTTCCGCCCGCAGGCCGGAGTCTCTCTTGACCAATCAGACGTCAGCTCAGCTGGCCTCGTGTGCTGCCGACGGGTCCGTGAAGCTGTGGAACCTGGAGAGGTAGGAGAGGAGAGGAGAGGAGAGGAGAGGAACTGACGGATAATTGTGTAAATACTGTCTCACCTGTCTGTCCCTCCTTGTTGCCGTAGCGATGAGCCAGTCGCAGACATTGAAGGTCACACTGAGCGAGTGTCTCGGGTGTCGTGGCATCCTTCAGGAAGGTTTCTGGGAACAACAAGGTAAACTGTACTAACACACACACTGTCTACTAACACACACACTGTCTACTAACACACACACTGTCTGTACTAACACACACACTGTGTACTTACACACACACTGTGTGTATTTACCTGTCTGTGCCCTAACACACACTGTGTGTATTTACCTGTCTGTGCCCTAACACACACTGTGTGTATTTACCTGTGTGTGTGTAGTTATGATAACTCGTGGCGTCTGTGGGATCTGGAGGTTCAGGAGGAAATCCTCCATCAGGAAGGTCACAGTAAAGGAGTCCACGACCTGCATTTCCACCCCGATGGATCACTGGCTGCTACTGGGTAAGATACACACTGTACTACACATACTACACGCTGTACTACACATACTACACGCTGTACTACACATACGACACACTGTACTACACATACTACACACTGTACTACACTCAGTATTACACAGTACACACAGTACTAGATAGATAGATACTTTATTAATCTCCAAGAGAAATTCACAGAACACACTGTACTACACACTATACTACACAGAGTACACGCAGTACTACACTTTGTACTACACTGTGTACTAAACAGTACTACATATAGTACTACACAGTACTACACACAGTACACACTGTACTACACAGTGCTACACACAGTACACACAGTACTACACACTGTACTATATTAGTGATTGATCAGTTATATTGATTAATGTTCATGTCTAGTTAATACTCAGTGTTCAATAATAGTACACACTGTTAATGTCACAGTAATACACACCTTCAGGTGAGCGTTCAGGTGAACATTCAGGTGAATGTTCAGATGAAGTATCTGAGCTGGTCGTACACACTCAGTAATTGTATATTTCAACAGTAGTACTCTGTAGTACTTTGCACAGAGCAGTACTTTTAAGTTTTTTCTGTTCATTCTGTCTTCTTGTCCTGTTTCTCTGTGGCTCCGCCTCCTGTGTCTGTGGACCAATCATCTCTCTCTTTCTCTGCCTGTTGGCCTGCCCCTCTCTGCTCTTGTCCAATCAGAGGGCTGGATGCGTTCGGCAGGGTGTGGGACCTTCGGACGGGACGCTGCGTTGTTTTCCTAGAGGGTCACCTGAAGGAGATCTACAGCCTGCACTTCTCCCCCAACGGGTCAGCCAATCAGAGACCAGCACGCATAACATGATCAGAGGAGAGCGCTCTAAGAAACAGCCAATCACAGACACGTTCTATCAAACAGCCAATCACAGACGAGCAAAGTAAAAGAGTATCAGAAGAAAAAACAAAGAAGCTGAATGAAAACTGACAATTTATATTTACAGCAAAAATATCAAATCATAAAATGATGAAAACATTTTAAAATGACGTCTTTATTTATTATTTTTTTTAAACTAATTCAGAATTTTCTCTGAAATGTTTTTGTGTTTTCTGTTTTGACGTGTTTCTTTCTTCCAGCTGTGTGTTACAGACACATTTGCTGTTTTACTGATGTGAGTTTAGTTATCAGCAAAGTGACACAGATGAAAACACTGTTGGGTCTTTATACATTTTCCCTGCTGCCACGCATGTTTTCTCTAACCTTCATCTGCAATTCCCAAAGATACTGTGGTGAAGAAGGTTTTCTGTAAACTGGTTGGAGCACTCAGAAAGAGGCTTCAGAAGTCACACGTGGTGGATCTGATCTTTTCAAACAAGCAGGCACACCTTGATCGCTGCTTATCAAAATCTCACATCAGCAAAGACGTGATACAGGAAGTCAAATGAAACAACAAAATTAAAAGCACACGGGAGTGCCAGAAGGCTCAGTTGTAGGACCACTGCTTCTGTTTGATGTTGGGATCAGAGTGTATGCAGATGACACTGTTTTATAGCAGCAGACGTCAGTACACTGTGAACAGCTAAACTCCTGAGTGTCTCATGTCTGTAAATGCTGTAAAGATGTAAGAAGGATAATTATTCTGTTTTATATACATTCAGCCCTTCATGTGTGTAGTTGGGGTGAAAAAATATGTAAACCACCTTCCAATGCAAAGCACTTCAGTACAAGTTAGCACGCACTACAAGGTCGGTGATAAACAAAGTAGAATGATCATCAAATGTCACTTTGTTCTTGTTTTTACACACAGTTTTAACAGCTCTCTGGTCTGTGATCTAACAAGACAAATGTTTTCCTTTTTTAATATTCCTGAGTGTGTTTCTGTGTTCTCTCAGGTATCACCTGGCAACAGGAAGTGGTGATAACACCTGTAAGGTTTGGGAGCTGAGAAACAGAAAGTGTCTGTACACAGTCCCCGCCCATCAGAACCTGCTGTCTGCTGTCCGTTTTCAACGTAAAAGCCTTTGACTGATTTTACTTGATTTTGTGTTTAATCATATGTCCATTTTATTTTTATCTTAATCTCAGCGTGTCTGACCTCACTTCCTGTTTGTTTGTGTGCAGCCACAGACGGTCACTTCCTGTTGACCGGAGCGTACGACAACACGGCAAAGGTTTGGAGTCACCCGGGCTGGACACCGCTAAAGACGTTGGCGGGACACGAGGGGAAGGTACACTCTGATTGGTCCGTTCAGACGCCACAGCTGATTGGTGGAGACAACTCGTGTTCGTTAACATCTCACATCTGTTTTTATTTCCAGGTGATGGGCGTCGACGTGTCTCCTGACGGGAGACTGATTGCCACTAGCTCCTACGACCGAACCTTCAAACTCTGGCTGTCCGACTGACGTCGTGATGATGTCACAGCAGTAGAAAATGTGACGTATGTTTTGTTTGGATTTGTTTTCTGAAAAAAAAAAAAAACTCATGTATTGTTTCAGCATTTTGATTTTTTTAATCAAATAAAAGTGAACATTTTTGAATGCAGTCTCTTTTTGAATAAAAAGCAGATGATGATGTTTCCTGTCGTGTTCGATGTGAGCAGCAGGTCCAGAAAGTGTCTCACAGTCATCGGGACAATAAGCAACGTGACAAAGGAAAGATTCAAGTGAAGAACAGATAAAACTCCATATTTTTTCACTTCACATCAACCTTTTCCTGCAGGATCGATCAGGTCCTGTTTATTCTGCTGTACCGAAGCTGATGAGGCCCAACATGAGCACATGATGCTTTTTCAGGTTGAGGGTGATGTTGGGACAGTTCGGGCCATTAAGGAAGAATATCGGCCAGATTACAGAAAAAATGTGAGAGAAAATGGTCACATTAGTGAGGATTCATGTTTCCACAAGAGAAACCAAACGAGCATGTTCAGTATGAAGAGAAATGCACAGGAATAAACGTGTTTGTGAGATTCACAGAGTGTGAAAGGAAACTTAAGGATGAAAAGCAGGTGTGTGAACTGATCAGATCACTGATAACTGATAAGATCACTGTCGGCTTATTTCTGCTGGTTCATTGAAGTTGCAGCTGTTTCAAGCTGAGACGGTTTGAGGATGATCAGAGGTTCTTCCTCCATGTTGAGTGTGTGTGTGTGTGTGGTCAGCAGGGGGCAGTCGTTCCCCTCCAGCTGCTCTCCACCAGAAAACAGGCGAAGAAGAAACGCTGAAAGTCACGTGAGTGTCGCAGCGTGACGTGACATCAGCTGACTGCGGCCAACACGGAAAACACAGAAATCCTCCGTCGACCTTCATTCGGTGAATTTCTCCGGTTTCTCCTCCCGTTTCTCCTCCCGTTTCTCCTCCGACATGGCGAGTCAGTCTCAAGGCATCCAGCAGCTGCTGCAGGCCGAGAAGAGAGCGGCCGAGAAGGTGGCTGAAGCCCGCAAACGTGAGTACGACAGGCGGCCTGCCGAGGTCCGCCAGCTGCCCCGGGAGTGTACCGGGGATATACCGTTAATATACCGTTAATATACCGGGGATATACGGTTAATATACCGGGGATATACAGGGGATATACCGTTAATATACCGTTAATATACCGTTAATATACCGTTAATATACCGGGGATATACCAAATCACTGTGGTTGTGCATTTAGCGGTGTTTCTGTTACTAAAAGAAGAAGACACCGAAAAAAGAGCAACACGCAGGAGAAGCTGGTAAACAAATCAATATTATTGATTATTAATCAGTATGGATGGTCATAAATGATCATAAATGAGTGTAAAGTGAGGTAGCAGACAGAACTTGAACTTGGTGGTAAAATCAGCAAAGTTGAAGGTTTTTCTTTGTTTAAACTCAGAATAAGAGAAGCTGTATGAATGACTTAAAGCGTCTTCAACATGGACTGTCAAACATTAAAGTCACATGACCGATAGCAGGAAGACGTTTTTCTGAAAGACGCAGAAATTTGTTCGGTTTTTATGTCGCTTCTTTTAAAAAACGGACTCATCAGTATTTGTACTGCAGTGCATTTATGTATCTGTATATTTACTCATTTTTCCCTGATGGTCCTCGTGTCACTGCTCTCATGAGTCAGCTGCTGAGCATCATGGGACATGATCACATGATCACATGGAGACTGACTGGAGATCAGACCAAGACTGAGTGATCGAATCAGACGTGACTGCACCAATCAATCAAGTCATCAATCAGTTCAGTCTGTAACAGAATTAATATGAGCTGAATAATCGATGAGTCACTGATCAGAAAGTCAATCAGCGACAGTTTGATGATTAGTGACCTCTCTCTCTTTCATGTACTGTGGGTGTCTCTCGCCCTCTGCAGGTAAGAATCGGCGTCTGAAGCAGGCGAAGGAAGAAGCTCAGGCCGAGATCGAACAGTATCGCCTGCAGAGAGAGAAAGAGTTCAAGACCAAAGAGGCTGCTGTACGTCACCACTTTGATACTACCACCAATACAACAAATACTACAAATACCACCAATACTACAAATACTACAAATACCACCAATACTACTATTGCTGTTTTATCTTCAGAGTATTCTCTGATGTGTTTCTGTCGTCTATTAAAGACATAAACACTTTGTTGTCGTATCTTGTCACTCGTGTCTCATATATGTATGAACTCAAATATTAAAACAGCTTTATTTACCCCCGTCCTCCTCCAGGCTCTGGGTTCCCATGGCAACAGTGCAGTGGAGGTGGACCGCGACACGGCCGAGAGGATGGGTCGTATCCAGGCGAGTTACCGTGGTAACCGGGAGGCGGTGCTCGGCGAGCAGCTGCTGCGACGCGTCTGCGACATCCAGCCGGAGTTTCACGCTAACTACCGTGTGGCTGGCTGAGGGGGCGGGACGACAACCGTGTGTGGGCGGAGGCAAGACCAGAAAGGCGGGGCAAACAGGAGGCATGGATGTTAGCAACATTAGCTTTGGTAGCTTTGATTACAGCCAAAACAGTTTCAGTTTGTTTTTGTGACTCAAGCAAACAAAATTGTCTTAAAGAGAAACTTTTATTTTAGAGGTGCGAAGTTCATTACTTCCTGTTTTCCTGCTCCAAGTGTTAATAAATGTTGTGTTACTGTATTGATGTTTCCAAATATTTATATATATCAGTTAAATCTTTCCTGAATCTAACAAAATCAAAGTCTTTGTTTTCATCTCTGTGAGGTTTGGAGAGAAATCAGCCAATCAGCTGGTTGCTTTCCTTTGAACTGTCTCCTCCAATCAGCAGTCACTACTTGTCTCTGCTCTCTCACCTGATTGGCTGCAGAAAGTGAAAATGCTGTGAAACTCCTGTGCATTTCCTCAGTTTTATTATTGTTTCCTGTGTGTGACCATGTGACTTCCTGTTGTTGATGTGAACACTTCCTGATGTTTGTGAAGTGACGAATAAACGGAAAATATTAAACTGAATGATGATTGGTGAAACTGTGTGATGCTGCTCTGTGAAACCCTCACCTGTGACCCTCTCCTCACCTGTGACCTCCTCACCTGTGACCCTCTCCTCACCTGTGACCTCTTCACCTGTGACCTCTTCACCTGTGACCTCCTCACCTGTGACCCTCTCCTCACCTGTGACCTCTTCACCTCTCCTCACCTGTGACCTCTTCACCTGTGACCTCTTCACCTGTGACCGTCTCTTCACCTGTGACCTCTTCACCTGTGACCTCTTCACCTGTGACCTCTTCACCTGTGACCTCTTCACCTGTGACCGTCTCTTCACCTGTGACCGTCTCTTCACCTGTGCTCTGAGCTGGGAGAAGCTGAGAAGTTTGAAAAGGAGATCTGGAAAATGATTTTATTTTATTTATTGTCATCATCCATCCACCAAAGTTATTTTTATTTCCTCACAGTGAGTCTCCTGCTCAGAGCTTCACTTGGTGTCTCTAATTATTTAGATGGATCATTGATCAATAAATTAGCCCTTCAGCCCTCTATATTTAAAAACAGGTATAGATTATTAGTTACAGTTACCTGTTTGTTTTGAACGGACTGTTCACGCGCTGCTCACCTGACTACAAACACCGCTTACGTGGCTCCAAGAAAGCTCCGCCCCTCGCCTCCTGCACGACCTTCTGATTGGTCTCCACCTCCGTTTGGCCCTGTCCCTGTGCCCTGCGTGTATACGTCATGACGCAGGGACACGGAAGTGATGTGGGAGCAGAGACGCGGACGGTGAGGAGACGATCGACTTTCTTCTTCTCTTTTATTTTCGAGGACTTCTGCCGGTGCGTGTTTCGGAGCCAAAGAAGAAGCAAAAGAAGAAGACAGGTGAATCTCCAGGTGAGCTCGCGGTCTGTTGTTGTGTTAATGTGTGTGCGCGTGCATGTGAAGTGACCTCTGCCGCTGGAGCACACGGTGCCTGCGGACGAACCTCCATAGAAACTTGTGCCGGTTTAAGGTGTCTTTGCTCGCAGCGGACGGTCCTCACCTGCGGGGCTCGATCCTGTGACGGGTTCAGCACAGGACGCGTCCTGCTGTGAGTTCGGCCTGGGTGTAACTCACCTGCACTGTCCTGTTTCCCAGAAACACTCACCTGTGATCCTCTCCTCACCTGTGCGCCGAGCTGGGAGAAGTGAAAGGTTTGAAAAGGAGAAAATGGTTTTAATGACCTCGCTGATCTGTTTGTGCACGTCTGCCACGTGCCTTTGAGCAAGGCACCTGAAACATGTCCGGACTTTGGCATCGTGGGAAAAGATCTGTTTACAGCCTGAACCAAATAATTCTGAAGATTAATGATGAATAATGACAGAGAGGGAGAACAATGAATAAAAGACACACAGAGAGAGAGAGAGAGAGACATGAGAGAGAGAGATACTGAGTATATATGAGAGAGAGAGAGAGAGAGAGAGAGAGAGAGAGAGACACTGAGTATATGAGAGAGAGAGAGAGACACTGAGTATATATGAGAGAGAGAGAGAGACAGAGTATATATGAGAGAGAGAGAGAGAGAGACTGAGTATATATGAGAGAGAGAGAGAGAGAGACTGAGAGAGAGAGAGAGAGAGAGACACTGAGTATATATGAGAGAGAGAGACTGAGATATATGAGAGAGAGAGAGAGAGACACTATATATGAGAGAGAGAGAGAGACACTGAGTATATATGAGAGAGAGAGAGAGAGACTGAGTATATATGAGAGAGAGAGAGAGAGAGAGACACTGAGTATATATGAGAGAGAGAGAGACTGAGTATATATGAGAGAGAGAGAGAGAGACTGAGTATATGAGAGAGAGAGAGAGACTGAGTATATGGAGAGAGAGAGCTAGAGTATATATGAGAGAGAGAGAGAGAGAGAGAGAGAGAGACACTGAGTATAGAGAGAGAGACACTGAGTATATATGAGAGAGAGAGAGAGAGAGAGAGAGAGAGAGCACTGAGTATATGGGGAGAGAGAGAGAGAGTGAGAGGACTGATATGAGAGAGAGAGAGAGAGACTGAGTATATATGAGAGAGAGAGAGAGATATATGAGAGAGAGAGAGAGACACTGAGTATATATGAGAGAGAGAGAGAGAGACACTGAGTATATATGAGAGAGAGAGAGAGAGAGAGACACTGAGAGAGAGAGAGAGAGAGACTGAGTATATATGAGAGAGAGAGACACTGAGTATATATGAGAGAGAGAGAGAGACTGAGTATATATGAGGGAGAGAGACTGAGTATATATGAGAGGAGAGAGAGAGAGAGACTGAGTATATATGAGGGAGAGAGACTGAGTATATATGAGGGAGAGAGAGAGAGAGAGAGAGACTGAGTATATATGAGGGAGAGAGAGAGAGATCGGAGAGACTATATATGAGGAGGAGAGAGTCTCACATCAGTGACAACAATAACACAATGAAAATCATCATAATAACAGAATGAGGTCACAACAACAAGTCAGTAATGACAGACAGGAATCAAAAGCGCACACACACACACACACACACACTCTTTTGGTTGTTGTGGAGTTTCAATCACGGTCTTCCTCAGCTGATAGTAACAACAGTCTGATTGATTTGTTTTGTTGATCAACTCGCAGATGAATTGATTAATATTCCAATTCATCATAAATATCACTAGCTTCAGATAACAGAAACAACACAGGTCCAAAGTTCCCAAACAGGTTCAGTGTTCCTTTGTCTCAACAGAAATGTACAGAAACATAAAGTGTAGAAAAATAGAGTGTTTTACAGGGGGGGGGGCCAATTTCGACAACTAACTTGACCGGAAAGGGGGGGGGGTGCAGTTGAAGTGAGGTGCCGTTGGTAATATAATGGTAGGGGAAACACTGGTATGTAGTAAACGTCTCCCAGCAGTCACTGTGTGATGAAGTAAAGAAAAGCAGTTTATATAGTTTTATATACTTCACATAAATCACATCAGTTTATTAGAAGGTTAAAATCTTCCAATCAGGATGAGACAGGAAACACACTCCATCTTAACTAATCAATCATCTAATAATCCTCAGAAGAAGCAATAATGGAAATAATGTTGAGTCAGGTGAGAGACATGAAGTGAAACCACTGAAACTGACCTCAGAACAGTGAGTTCAGTCAGTCAGCGACAAAGAACTGAAGACGTGACAGGCTGAGGTCAAAGATCACAGTCAGACACATTGCTGACTCTCTGATTGGCTGATGAGACAGCTAACAGGTGTGATCAGGTTAAAGTCTTAAAACTGATCTCAGGTCAGAAGAGCTATCACGTTCAATAAAACCTCTGAATGTCAGAGTGACCTGAGACCTGATGATAAAAATAACTCAGCTCAGAGCTTCAGATCTGGACCGTCAGAGGCCTGAATCAGACTGAACCTGGACCAGTGAAGACCTGAGCTGCATGTTTCTCACCCACTTTAACAGAAAATCTTGTTTCTCCTCACAAATAGTTGTGATGGTTTAAAAATCTCAGATGAGGTCCCATGTGGCCACAAGGTCGCGCTGCAGCCCTACCGTTACCATGGTTACTAACAGAAGCTAAAGGAGAACATCTGGAGAAGCTTCAGATGTTGAATCAACGTGGCGGCGTGACGTTAGCTCCTTTATAACATTTTCTAAATATTGGTGAGTGAACCGATCAATCAGCTCCTGAACAAAAACATTATTGGCCCCTTTTTCACGCCGGAGAGCGCCGTCACACCCGACTCTCCCACAGCTGTTGGGTTGGGTGAGATGTGCTGACTGTGAAGGCTAGCACAGCCCCCCCACAGCACAGCACACAGCATAGGAGTGAAGGGTTCAGGTGTTTGAATGTGTCACCTGTCTGAACGTACATACATGTGAACTGCTCACTGTTCACTGTGTGACACGTGCTGAACTCATCTTTCTACAACATGTAACCTGCAGTGAAGGGAACAGTACAGGTGAGGAAACAGGTGAGAGTTCATCAGTGAGGCTTCCTCACAGCTGATTGGCTGATTGAGGACTGTTATCATGTTTTATTGGCTGTTAACCTCACACTCTATCTCTCTCTCTCTCCCTCTTTCAGTCAGTCTCTGCAGTGCTCGATCGCCCCTCGCTCTCCCCTCTCCAGGTAAGAGATTCCACTTCCTGTCTCTGTTGCAGAGTATTAAACTTCACCTGGGCTCAGTCTCAGGTGTGAGCCCTCGCTGAGACAGAGAAAAGCTGATTTATAAAGTTTGTGATGTCTGCTGATGTTTGCTTGGTTCAGATTGTCCAGCAGAGAAATGTTTGATTGGTTTATTGATCACCTTCTGATAATTGATCAGAGGACAGAACCTGGTCCTGTCCAGTCCTGCTGGACTTGTTTCCATCGTGGTAAAGCAGAGACCACCTGGCTCCATCCATCCATCCATTTTCCTAACACGCTTTATCCTGAGAACACAGGGTCACAGGGGTGCTGGAGCCTATCCCAGTCCCAGCTATCTTTGGGCAAGAGGCAGGGTACACCCTGGATTGGACGCCAGTCAATCGCAGGGCTAACACAGATGACATACATTCACACTCACATTCACACCTAGGGGCAATTTAGACATCATTCACACACACATACACCTAGGGGCAATTTAGTATTGTGGGAGGAAGCAATTAACCTAACCTGCAGTCATTAGATTGTTGGGAGAAGCTGGAGTACCCAGCACAGGGAGAACATATGCAAAGAACATCAAACTCCACACAGAAGGGCCTGCCTCAACCAGGATTGATTGAACCCAGAACCCTCTTGCTGTGAGGCAACAGTGCTAACCACCACACCACCTGGCTCCATAAAACAAAAAAATTATGAGCCAGGTGAGACGCCAGGTGAATCTGTGTACTGCAAGAAAGTATTCAGATCCATCGAGCCAAACGGTGTGGTGCATCACCTGTACGAGCCCTGTGGTTATACCTGCCCACCAGTGCTCCTCTTAGTGTCATCCACATCCAACCATCAACACTGATCACATTCATCACCTCGTTCTTCATCACCTTCATTACCTCGTTCTTCATCACCTCGTTCTTCATCACATTCATCACCTCGTTCTTCATCACCTCGTTCTTCATCACATTCATCACCTCGTCCTTCTCATCATCTTCATCACATTCATCACCTCGTCCTTCATCACCCTCTTCTGTTCATTCACCACTTCATCACCATCACATCACTTCTCGTTCTTCATCACCTCGTTCTTCATCACCTTCATCACCTCGTTCTTCATCACCTCGTTCTTCATATCACATTCATCACCTCGTTCTTCATCACCTCATTCTTCATCACCTTCATCACCTCGTCTTCATCACCTCGTCCTTCATCACCTCATTCTTCATCACCTTCATTACCTCGTTCTTCATCACCTCGTTCTTCATCACCCTTATCACCTACCTCGTTCTTCATCACCTCGTTCTTCATCACCTTCATCACCTCGTCCTTCATCACCTCATTCTTCATCACATTCATCACCTCGTTCTTCATCACCTCGTTCTTCATCACCCTTATTACCTCGTTCTTCATCACCTCGTTCTTCATCACATTCATCACCTCGTTCTTCATCACCTCGTTCTTCATCACATTCATCACCTCGTTCTTCATCACCTCGTTCTTCATCATTCATCACCTCGTCCTTCATCACCTCATTCTTCATCACATTCATCACCTCGTTCTTCATCACCTCGTTCTTCATCACCCTTATTACCTCGTTCCTTCATCACCTCGTTCTTTATCACATTCATCACCTCGTTCTTCATCACATTCATCACCTCGTTCCTTCATCACCTCGTTCTTCATCACATTCATCACCTTGTTCTTCATCACCTCGTCCTCCAGCAGCATCATCAGAGTCACCACAGTGTTTCTGCTTCAGTCTGAGTGAATGAAGTCAGCAGCATCCACACCCAGAGATCACTTGGAGATGGGAGATTGATTGATTGATTGATTGATTGATTGATTGATTGATTGATTGATTGATTGATTGATTGATTGATTGATTGATTGATTGATTGATTGATTGATTGATTGGAGTTGTGGTGAACTGGCCTGTGTTCTGATCAGGACTCAGATGGAGTGAAGTGATTGTTCAGTGCTGGCTTTATCTCCACACTTTGCTCTTTGACATGATGTGCAGGTGATGAAGGCTGTGTGTGTGTGTGTGTGTGTCAGCCATCACACTTCACACACAAACCCTCTGAAAACAGTCTACTCAGTGATGCTCAGTGATTGAGGAGGTTTGAACCTGCTGACGCTCTGCAGCTGGTTTAATGATCGTCTCATCAGCCAGCCTTGTTCACCTGCTTCAATATTTTCACGCTTCATAAAGAGGAAAGTTGACACAGACTCCTGCCGCCTGACATCATCCTGACATCATCCTGACCACCACAGTCAGTTACAGTTTGACCAAAGGGCATTTAAACATCAGGAGACAAACACCTGAAATAAAACACTTGAAATGTCAGAGATGTGAGGCCTGAGGATGTTGTTCAGACAAATGAGAGAGAGAGATGAAAACAGTCAGGTTTGATCAGAGACGGATCATCTGATCAAAGTGTAAAATCCTGACGTGAAGCTGTGAGTGAATTCAGTTCAACATCGATGTGTCCGACAGCCTGAGCAGGAGATGGAGAGGAGACCTGCAGAGAGCAGCTTAGTTCAGAGTCTGTTACCATGGAGACTGCATCTGTTGCTGTGGAGACTGAGTTCAACTTAGCTCTGTTTCTGGTGTTTCCTTCAGGTTGACAAACTGAGTTTTCACTAAACCTTTCTGGAGCAGAGCTCTGACATCACAACAGAAATCTGATGAGATGATAAGAAACAAAAAGTTACTCAGTTTTAATGTTTTATGTTTCAGTAGTATTTATATTATATTTACACCGTGAACTTTGTCACTCAGCAGATCTCTGGTTTAAAAGAGAGAGAGAGACATATTTACATTAACTCAAAGTGATGCTGACTCGTCCAAACAGCAAACACGAAGTAAGTGTTGCCGTCGGCGATGACTGACCTTCCTATTAATGTTCTCTGATCTAATTGGCTAATGGCAGACAACCCCTCGTAGCACTCTGATTGGCTCATTCTGCACCCGTAGCCTCGGGGCCTGAGAGCCAATCAGATTACAGCAGGGTGATGTCAGGATGTTACCAGGGTTACGGCGCTGAGGTGAGCTGATTGGCCGCTGTGATCAGAGCTCAGTGTGAGTCTCTGCCTGGTGGAGTCAGCATCACTTTGAATGAAGAGGCATCTCTAAGGTAAGACAGATGTTTACCTGAGTCAGCTGAGAACTGGTGTCTGTCTGCAGGTGGTCTAACACCCCCCCCCCCAATCTTAAACTGTGTTTTTTAGTTTGTTCTGTCCTGTCAGACGTCTATAGTGACGTGTGTCCTCCGTTAATCAGCTGTTAGCAGCTCCTGTCTGCTTGTTCAACCATCACTGCTCACTGTGACTCTGAAGAAACTGCAAACAGGAAGTCTTTGTTCTCTGATCAGAGGGTTTCAGAATAAAAACAGGAAGTTCGTTATTGTTGTTAGTCAGCAGGTGAAGCTGCAGCAGAGACAGGAAACGCATGTTCAGTGTGACCTCAATTCCTGAGGATATCATTATCTCTGATGTCCCTCCACAATAAAGCTCCAGAAATCAGCTTCTTCTTTTGGAGTTTCCTTTATGTATCCATGCTTTATCTTTAGTCTTCTGCTCAGAGGGTCGCGGGGGTGCTAGATCAGTCGGGACATGTCACCAGTCAGTCACAGCGCCGACATGTAGAGACAGACAACCAATCACACTCAGTTAACCTGCAGAAAAGTTTCAAGTGTCCTTCAGTGATCAGAGATGGTTGAACATTCAGACTGGAGTTGCTAATAGCTGATTCACACACTTTTAATGGAGGAGGGATTAAACCAGTTCTTATGAACCCGTCTGTCCCCCCCAGGCATGGCCCACATGGACCACATGAACCACGTGAACCACAGCACCATGCCGGCAGACCACGCCCACCACCAACACACCATGGCCCCGCCCACAACCAGTGGACATGACCACGGAGGAGGGGGGCATGATGGGAACCAGGGAGGACACGGGGGGATGGTGAGGGGCGGGGCTTATTACTGTTTTCATGACTGCCTGCATGATGTAATGATGCTAACGTGCTGATGTTTGGTTGCATAGGCGATGACCTTTTACTTCGGCTACAAAAATGTGGAGCTGCTGTTCACTGGTCTGCTCATCAACTCCCCCGGAGGTACAGTTGGACTCTTTCACTCATTGGCTCCCTCTCTCTCTGTGTCATCATTAACCCCTCCCCTCTCGTCCTCTTGTCCAATCAGAGATGGTCGGAGCATGTATCGGAGTCTTCCTACTGGCCGTCCTGTACGAAGGGTTAAAGATGGGTCGGGAGGCGCTGCTGCGTCGCAGTCAGGTCAATGTCCGCTACAACTCCATGCCCCTCCCAGGGGCTGATGGGACGGTGCTGATGGAGACACACAAGACGGTTGGGTAGGTGGCTAACACTGATGCTAATAACACTACATACGCAACAGGAAGTGACCAAGATGCTGATTTCAGTGACGATTAATAGCTGATTACTGATTGATTAGTTTGGGGTTTATCTCACAGTCTGTTGTGTTACTATGTTTAGACACAGTTCAGGATCAGGATCAGAAGGCTCATCCAATAAGCCAGTGTACCAAATAAGCCAGGCTTACTTTAGTTAGTCCGACTTATTTTCAGTTGCGGCGGCTCCATAAATGGTGTCATCATAGTTTAAGTTCGGTTACTATGGAAACTGATGCTGGGAAACTAACCAGCGTCTCTCTGCTTCTGTTTAACGCCGCTTTAGCTCCGACTAATTTGTTGGGTTCATTCGAGTCAGGTGTTAGACTTTAATCCAGGCTTTTCTTAGCTCTTTGTGGAACAGCCCTCGGGATCAGGTTTGAAAAATCAAATTAAAAAGGGAGGACGCTAATGTAATAGTTAAAGGCTACACCGAAGTTGAGACTAAATAATTCTCTTTTAAGTGACATTAAAAATCAAAATCAACCAGAATAAAACAATAGAAGGAGCAAATATGATGGAAAAGTCTTTGTGAGGGAACCAGAGCGGAAACAGATTTTCCTTCATGTCAGAAAAGGAAAGAAAAATCTTGTTAGATAAACTGAGTAGACTCCAATAAGAACGTAAAAAAGAGATCAGAGAAACAGATGAGCTGCTGATCTTTAACAAACAGAGGTTCTGACAATGGACGAGAGAGAATGGAGCTCCATCAGACATGAAGCTTTAAAAGTTAAACAGCACATATAAAGTGCAGAATAAAGTTCAGTAACAGCAAAAGACTTTGTTCAGAAGTATTTAAACCATCTCACTGTCAGAAATAACAAAAGATCAAAACAACAAATTCACTCAGTAGCTGAGTCGTCTCCAACCCTAACTCTATCAAATATGTAGATGGGAGTAAATGATATCATCTCTATTTAAGCTTTTACATAAAATAAGACAGGAAATGTATGAGTCAGTATTTGGGCAAGAAAAATATGATTTTATGTTGATGTATTAATACATACGTTATTACATATATCAGTACATGCATTAATGAGAAGTTTCTGAAAGGTTCATGGAGCATGCTCAGTAGAGAATTCCTGTTGAGTTCAATTCAAGATTCAAGATTTTATTTTAATTTGCACAGATAAAAACAGGTTTCACAGGTGTACAATGACTGTACAATTCTTGCTTTGCTCTTCCATCTTCAATGCCAGGATAAATAGAAAAATATAAATACAAAAATACAATTAAATAATATACACTAAATAATATACAGTAAATAATGTACAATAAGTGTGCAAGAAAAACGTACATTCAGGTATTAAACTATATACATCCAAATATTGCACGACCGTGGTAAGGTGATGTGTGAAAGGTGCTTCTGTGTGGTGGGGATGGTTATGGGGGGGGCAGGGGTAGTGGACTGCATCTGTTGATGAGTCTTATGGCTTGTGGATAAAAACTGTCCTTCAGCCTGGAGGTCCTGCTCCTCACACTCCTGTACCTCCTGCCAGAGAGGCAGAGGACTGCAGAGTGTGTGCTGGGGGTGGGGGGGTCTCTGATGATGCTGCAGGCATGTTGTGTTTTGGCTCTTCAATAAAAAATGATCAAACTGATCTCAGTTTGAGACTCTCAGAAAACTTTATTCATGTTTGTTTTCTGTCACATGACAAGCGACAGCCTCAGCTGACTAACATCAGTCATGTGACCGTCAGTCATGTGATGTAGTTGTCATGTGTTCACTGTCAGCTCAGTGATTGACAGGCCTTGTTTGGAGCGGGCGGGGCTTCCTGTTGGACTGAGATCCCGCACCTCAGGACTCTCGCTTAGGTAACCATAGAATTCTGATCCTCATGTTGGTCCTAGCTGTGGTCTTGGTCTTTGGCCTGGTCCCGGTCTTGGTTCTGGTCTTGGTCTTGGTCTTCAGCCTGGTTGTGGTCCTGGCCCTAATCTTGGTTCTGGTCTTGGTCCTGGTCCTGGTTCTGGTCCTACACCTGCACAGTTGGAGACACTGATCAGATTGTCATGAATAATTAATGAGCATCAGCAGATTCTGATTGGAGCATCTTCTCCTTTCACAGCAGGATGTCTTAATCAATCAGTTCAGCATGAAGTTAACACTGGTGCTAATGCTAACACTAACTCTGCTTGGAGTGTAGTTAATCTTGCATATGCTAAGCTAACAGTTAGTAAGCTAATAGTGTAATAGTGGTGGTTTATATGGTACAAGTTTCAGACTAACAAATCTGTTACTTCAACCTGTTGCAGTGCTAACACATTAATGCGAACACACTTAGCCCTAACAAACATATTTCTGTTACAGCTAAAGAGTAATGCTAATGAAAACATTGATGCTAATGCAACAATGCTTATAGTTAATCTAACGGTAACAGTGATGCTAACAGTAATGCTAACAATAAGCTTCTCCTCTTGTCCTCTCAGGCAGCGGATGCTAAGCCCCGCCCACTTCCTGCAGACCTTGCTGCACATCATTCAGGTGGTCGTCAGCTACTTCCTGATGCTCGTCTTCATGACGTACAACGCTTACCTGTGCATCGCCGTGGCAGCCGGAGCTGGTATGGGTTACTTCCTGTTCAGCTGGCGGAAGGCGGTGGTCGTCGACATCACGGAGCACTGCCATTAGCCATGATCACAATCAACAAAACGCTAAAAAACTATGTCACACTGTGTTAGCAGGACGTTAGCCACAAAGTCAGTTAGAGCTTAAAACACTTGATTACTTGGTAACCATGGTAACAACTCTCAAATTAGCATGCTAGCGTCTGTCGTTAGCAATTAGGAAAGACACGTTTGTTTGGTCAATCACGGATCGGTTCACATCAGAAGTTTCTGATTGGCCAAAATCACATCATACTGTTTTTTTGTTTGTTTGTTTGTTTTTTATTTCCTGGTTGGTGCCATGGCAACAGGAAGGTTAGCGTTAGCTGCTACCAGCCAAAGTGTTAGCATAATTAGCTCATAGTTATTTCTTTAGCTTTGTTAGCAGCCCTTGAGAAGAGCCATCAATCATAAAACAGTATTTAAACATCTATTTAGAAGATAATATATTAGGGAATACGTTTTACAAAAGTTTTCATTTAGATAGTTTAATTAAAAATAACATTTTGTTGAATTGTTTTGTATTTTCATTTTTCTTTTTAAATAAAAATCATAAATCCAGCCAGTGAGCCACTTCTTAAACATGCAAATTTATAATTCATTGATTTTTAAGTATACATAAAAATGTTACTAGATCAAAAAACTTCACCTTTCATGTTTTATAAAACTTTTCATTTAAATCTCTTTGATTTTAATGAAAATATAAAAACAATTTGGCACAAAATGGTCTTTTTGTTATTAGAAATAAAAAAAATTATCTTGAGGAAACATCAAGCAGCTGAAGTTGAAATTTTGAAAAAGATTTTCAAAATAAAAAGTCTTTGGAACTCTTTTTGGCCCACGAGCTGGCCAATCAGATATTTTACATAAACATTATATTGATTCAAATTCTGTGATTTTTAAACATGACATACATTTTTCCTTCATACAGTGACAACTTCCCCGGTTTTCTGTCTCAAAACAATTTCACACTTTAAGTGGCGGCTCATTCGTTTTCCCAGTCGGCCTTAAACCTGCTGCCTTAACGTGGCCGACAGTCGTCCTGACGTCCTGCTGACTGTGAGGCCAGTCTTTGACTTTAGGTGCTGCTCGTTTCTCTTTAGTACAACTTGAAATCAGCGGTCTCTTTATTTTCTTTGAGGAGGACACTGTTTTAACGGAGGTCGGTGTCACCAGAGAAAGAAGATGATTTGTTAGAAAGACCACTTTAGATGGTATCTGACTTGAATTATACTTTTTCTGGCTGTGATCAACTTCCACAGACGTCATTTTGATTTATTGTGTTTTTGTTTTTTTTTTTTTTAATCAATTCACGGTGAGAGGTGGGCGGAGTTTACTTACTGGACCAATCAAGATGCAGGGACAGTGGCAGTTACTGGATTTTAGTTGCAAAATTACTGAGACTGTTTGGATAAATTTCATTAAACACACTACTGTGTGTGTGGCCAAAAGTGTGATGACAACCAAACCTTTGGCTGTGCAGTAAATGTTGATCTGCTTATCTTTGGCCACACGTTGCATTTTTAGACTAAGGGTGTCCACAGACTTCTGTCCATGTCCTGTCACTTTAATTGTCTGTTGATGTTGTTGAAAATGAAGTTGTTCAGATGAAAATATCTGTGAAGGAAACGCTTTGTCCTGAATATAAAATGTCTGAAAATGTTTTAAATGTCACAAATGCTGGAATCATTTAAACAAAAGGAATAAAATTTATGAAGAAACCTGTCATCTGTGTGCAAAGTACAGTAATTAAAGATATGGAGATGAAATCTTTGAACTATGGCGATCTGTCTGAGAGGTTGAACGGTTTATTGATGGACCTCCTCAAAGGGAACAAAACATGTTCAGAGAACTCCCAGCGTGAGCGTC
Source organism: Scortum barcoo (assembly GCA_023238725.1). Classification (NCBI taxonomy): domain Eukaryota; kingdom Metazoa; phylum Chordata; class Actinopteri; order Centrarchiformes; family Terapontidae; genus Scortum; species Scortum barcoo. The sequence goes on along the minus strand of CM041545.1, from coordinate 23,095,729 downwards.
TGAACCAATCAGAGCTCCCGCTGCTGCACAATAACTTCCTGCTCCTGTTCAGCGACGTGTATGTAATGTTAACATACACGCGCCTTCAGCACAGGAAGTGATGTCAGACCTCCTGCTGGGTCTCTTTAAGATCAAAAACCGACAGCATGAAGATGAAACTATCTGTTCAGTTCCTATATATATATATATATATATATATATATATATATATATATATATATATATATATATATATATATATATATATATATATATATATATATATATATATATATATATATATATATATATATATATATATATATACATATATATATATATATATATATATATATATATATATATATATATATATATATATATATATATATACACATTTAGTACATTTTAAGACTTCTCTTTAAAATGCTCAGTATTTTATTGTTAAAATATTGTTTATATACACCTTTTTACAAAAACAAATTTTTCAGAAGAAAATGTTCTCAAATGAAAAGATCACAAAATAATAATGACATCTTCTGAACTGAAGAACATTTTTTGTTCATATTTCTGTTTAGTTTGATCAACGTGTGGTAATAAAAGAGACAAATACATGAGATAGGAAACTGACTGGACTTCTTCTTAACATTATTATTATTAGTAGAGAGAGTTCAGTCGCCTTCGTCCTGGAAAGGCTGAGGCCTCAGCTGTTCCTGTGCCCAAGAGGAAGCATCCCAGCACACACAGCGACTACAGACCAGTGGCCCTGATGTCACATGTAATGAAGTCGCTGGAGAGGCTCGTGCTCAGTTGCAGAGTCGTTGGACCATCGTTGGACCCCCTGCAGTTTGCCTACCAGCCCCAGACAGGAGTAGAAGACGCCATCATCTTCCTGCTGCACAGAGCCTACACCCGCCTGGAGGAGGCAGGCAGCACTGTGAGAGTCATGTTCTTTGACTTCTCCAGCGCTTTTAACACCATTCGACCTGCCAATAAACTGGACTGGACAATAAACACTGATGCCACCTAGAAGAAGGGTCAGAGCAGCTTGTCTTTCCTCAGGAGGCTCAGATTTTCAACATCTGCAGGACCATGCTGCAGATGTTTTATCACTCGGTGGTATCCAGCGTCATCTTCTACGCTGCAGTGTGCTGGGGCAGCAGGCTGAAGACAGCCGACACTAACAGACTCAACAAGCTCATCAGGAGAGCTGGATCTGTCCTGGGAGTTGAACTGGAAGTCTGTGGCGGAGGTGTCTGAGAGGAGGATGCTGAGGAAGCTCCTCAGTATCATGGACAACGTCTGTCACCCCCTGCATGCCACACTGACGTCCTGTCAGAGCTCCTTCAGTAGACTGAGAGGAGCTGCACTGAACGCCACAGGAGGTCTTTCCTACCTGAGACTATCAGACTTTATAATTCCTCCCCCTTCAGCCGCAGGGAAAATTAAAAAACTGACTGTAAATAACGTGCAATATTTTTTCTTTTCTTTTTTATGTACAAACAGTGTATTATGTGCACTGACACAGTTTGATAGGTTGATAGTATATTCATTACAATAGTTTATCATGTGCAGTATCTTTTTCTTAGAAAACAGTTTGTTATCAATGCAAATGGTTCAAACTTGGTTCATTCTTTGATGCAATTACTCCTGTGCACATCTTTATTTTGCTTATCTTGTAACTTTAGACACTTTATATTTGTATTTCTCATTTTTTCTTTTTAGACACTTTCATTATTTAACTACTAACCTTTGTATTTGTGCCTTTACTCACACTGGCGAAGCAATTTCCTTCGGGATAAATAAAGTTGATCTTATCTAATCTTATCTTATCTTAGTAGTAGTGAACCTGCTCTGTGCTCCTTCCGGCCGGCAGGTGGCAGTAACACCTGCCTGCGGCCGGAAGTGGTTTAGCTGTTCCGGGTTGCAGGTGACAGGTGTATGTTGTTTTCCTGCGGGTCACACAAATCAGGGACGAATATTCTCCGTTCATCATCTCTCCGTTACTTCACCGGTAACCTGATCTCCGATGGCCTCCCGGCGGCCCGACAGCTTCGACGGCCTCGGTTACCGAGGCGACCCGCTGTATGGAGCGAACTACCCGGTGAGGAGCGCCGGAGGCCCCGCGGAGCTGCAGCACCACCACTGGGTCACCACCCCCCCGGACATCCCGGGCAGCCGCAACCTGCACCCCGGAGAGCGGACACCCAACCGAGACCAGCCGCTGGGAGAGCCCGGAGGCTCCGCAGCCGGCTGGGACGCTCCGCAGCCTGGCGTACCGCCCGCAGGTTGGTCGGTGTTAGCTCAATGCTAACATTACAGTTGGAAGTCAATGGAGCAGGCTAACTGCTACATTACTGTTGTTGTTAGCTTGAGTTAGCTCAAGGCTAACGATAGAATCGGAAGTCAATGGAACAGGCTAACGGAGCTAATGAACAGGGATACATGAGTTATGTTAGCAGGCTAATTGTTTGCTAACAGACTAACTGTTAGCGAGACTTTCTAATATTGATTAGTATTTATTAATCAAAGGGTAAACTCAGATTATATACTGTAGCGACCCTGCAGTAATGTTGATGTTTTAATGTTATATCTGTTCAGATGTTCCATGGTTGCAAACTGGTATTGAATGTGTGTGTGTGGATGAGGTGGTGGGGTGAGTGTGTGGAGGATGTGAGCCTGAGAGGGGAACCAGCACTTCTTATTGTTCTGCTATTCTTTTCTTTTTTTGGCGTGGTTACGGCCGACAGTAACTGTTGTTCCTCAATAAAGAGAGAGTTGAGATATTACATCGCCATCCATCTTTCATCGTCCTGTCGGACGCTACAATACGATGAGAAGTTCCTTTTACAGACTATTAGTGTTCGTGTTATTGATGATAAGTAGTGATGTTATTGATGATCAGTAATGGTGTTATTGATCCGTTTGTTTGTCCTCACAGAGCAGCTGAATCGATTCGCAGGCTTTGGAATCGGACTCGTCAGGTTGGAAATGATTTTTTCGTTTTAGTTGTTTAATAACTGTTTTATTATCATTAGCTATGATATTTATTGTTATTGTTGTTTACAGAGGAAACATGTCAACATGACTTTCAGAATAAAAGTCACTAAATAAACCTGTCTGTCTGCAGTCTGTTCACTGAGAACGTCCTCGCTCATCCCTGTATCGTCTTCCGCAGACAGTGTCAGGTATCAGCTCACCTTCTTATCAATAACTGATCAATAACTGCTGATCGGCTCTCTGTGGGTCACTGATTTATTTCTGGTGTTTTTGTTGTTTTGTCAGTTTTAAACATCAACATTAAAGTTTCGCTATTTTACCTGAAAATCATCTGAACTTTTGATTTATTTATTTCCATTAAAATAGAAACTGATCGATCAGACTGTTGAAATTCTTTTTGAATTTGTTTTTAATTCAAACAAAACTAATCGAATGATTGCATCTACTGCTTTGTGATCAGGAATGTGTTTTTATTGAATCATTATTTTTATTACAGACGATAGTGTAGAAAAAAAAATCGTTTTCAAAGAGGTGTTTTGCTCCTGCTGCTCTCTGATTGGCTGTTTGTCTCAGGTAAACTACCACGCCCACTGTTACCACCTGACTCCATTCAGCGCCGTCACCGTCATGTACTCCATCACCAAGGCTCAGGTACTGAGACACAAAATACTTCATGTAACAAACGTAGAAGGACCCAAAAACATCTCAATGAATGAGAAATATCAGAGACGTTTATTGATCAAAATCAATAAAGAATTTTTTTTTTTTTAATTAGAATACAAATAATTTGAAGAAAATGAAAATGTATTCAAAGCAAATGATAAAGGATATTGGAGAAATACAGATATTTGAAAATTATTTTTTAAATGTAAAAATATTTGAAACATGGTTAAAATATTTCAGTATGAAATCACATTAAATATAAAAGATCAATATCTGTAAATCTGTAAATGTATTTACTTTACGTTCATATTAAATATAAAGATTCAAACACGGTAGTTGAAAGAAATCAAGGCTGCATTAAAATGTCCTTCAGGGTCACATGTGATCAGTCAAATATGAACCGTAATATCAATCTGGATATGTATTGATTGATGAATCAGGTGATCAGGTATCAATAATGTTGTTCAGGGTCTGAAAGCTCTGTGGAAGGGGATGGGCAGCACCTTCATCGTCCACGGCATTACACTGGGAGCCGAAGGCATCATCAGCGAGTTCACCCCGTTACCACGGTAACCACCCACAGTACTCTACTGTGGTATTACTGCAGTATTATTGTAGTATTACTGCAGTATTATTGTACTAATTCTGTGTTTTTCTTTCTGCAGGGAGCTTCCTCACAGATGGAGCCTGAAACAGTTGGCTGGACATTTACTGCTGAAAGGGTCAGTTCACTTCTTCTGCTGATTTATTGACTTTGCTCAATTGATCATGTGTATGTAATCTCTCTCTCTCTCTCCCTCTCTCCCTCAGGTTAACAGCTGTGGTGGCTCTTCCTTTTTACTGTGCCAGCCTCGTTGAGACTGTTCAGGTCAGTGTTGATTATGGATTATTGATTAGACATCAGTGTCAAATGTGTTTATGCAGACCGGAGCTGTCATCAGTTCCTAACAGTGTAAATTATTGTACATGTCTGAGTTATATCGAGGGAAGCTTTGACGCAGCGTTTAAAGATATTTTCAGATTATAATGTTCAGTTTAGATCTTTAACAGAAACTCTGAGTTTCATCAGTCAGCATCACAATAATAACGAGTAAAACCTAAAGATTAAGACAAATTTAAACGTAGTGGGTCACTAAGCGGACTTCCTGTCGATGTTTGGGTGAAGCTCTTCCTCTGGTGTGTCCACAGAGCGAGATCGTCCGTGACGACTCGTCCTCCGGGCTGCTGGACTGTATCCGTGAAGGTCTGACTCGGCTGTTGGGCGTCGGAGCTCCTCACAGTCGCCGTCTGCTGCCTCTCGGCTCTCTGCTGCTTCCTGCTGCGCTGCACGCTGTCCTGCGATACGCCATCGCCGCCTCCATCCAGCGGGCAGCGCTGTGGCTGCACCAGCGGGGCAGGAAGCAGCGGCCGGACCCATCCAACCCCCTAGACGCCTACTTCCCCGAGCTGGCGGCAGCGTGGGATGGGCGGGGTCTCTGGTGGCCGACATCGTGCTGTTTCCTCTGGAGACGGCGCTGCACCGCCTCAGCCTGCAGGGCACGCGCACCATCATCGATGCCACCGATGGTGTGGTCGCAGCTGGAAACGGCGGCAGCTCGTTGGTCCTTCCCGTCAACACGCAGTACGACGGCTTCTCCGACTGCCTCCATGCCATCCGCCGCAAGGAGGGTGTGGGTGGTTTTTACCGCGGCTTTGGAGCGCTGGCGGCGCAGTACGCGCTGCACGGAGTGTTGCTGGCTGCAGCCAGGACTCTGCTGAGGCTGCTGCTGCTGGAGGGCAAGGCCGTTTAGAGGCGTTACCATGGAGACAGAGCATCACGTCCCCCGCTGAGGTCAGCTGTTCCCACGTCTCTGCTGAGGACGACCAAACATTGACATGAAAATCTGATTTATGATGAGAATTTATAACCTATGTATATTTACAGAAACATACACGTATAGTATATTTATATGTTATACATGTATGAATTATAGATATCGATTACATATAGATATACATATATACATGTATAAAATATTTATGCTATACATGTATGATATGTAGATATGGATAATACATAGATATACATATATACATGTATAATATTT
>CM041545.1:23027500-23075000 GCA_023238725.1 Scortum barcoo | reverse complement strand
AGACATGCCCACAGCACAGCCGTTGCTGGGGCAACCTTCCTGCACGGAGAGCCGCTATTGGTCACAAACGCTGCCGACAACGCCATCAAGGTCAGAGAAACAGATATCAGGAGTTTTATCACTTCTTCATTTTTCATCATCAGTAAAGCGCGTAATCCTTCTTCTGTTGGAATATTTACGTTTTTGATGTAATTTTATTATTTATAGATTTCTTTTTGTTTTCATCACATATAAATTAATTTTCAGTTTTCAGTTTCAGGTCATGTCTTTATTTTTGTACAGGTGTGGATATTTGACCAGGAGGGGGGCGGAGCCAGACTGCTGCAGAGTCGTCAGGGACACAGTGCCCCGCCCACAACCATCTGTCACCATGGCAACGACGGGAAAAACATCCTCAGTGCTGGTAAATAAACAACTTCATCATATATTATATGTTAATATTATTATGTTCAATATTTTTAATGATTACAGTTCAACTTTGGTGTGTGAAATGTTTGTTTAATTTAATTAACATTTTAATTAATAATATGTGTCATCTGTTAGCATCCTTCTGGTCATTTAAAAACATTTTTCTTCTTTATTTCACAATATTTCACATTACTTTTATTGGGAAATAAAGATGTTTCAGATGTTGTACATTTTATTGTATATATCTGTAAAAACAGTCATCTTTTCTGCCCCCTGCAGGTCAGGATGGGACGCTGCAGTCTTTCTCCACCGTGCACGAGCGTTTTAACAAGAATCTGGGTCACGGTCAGTTTTTAAAAACGTGATTAAGACTGTGGTAACCATAGTAACAACCAATCAGGGCCGTCGTAGTTAAAGTCTGTGTGTGTGTGTGTGTGTGTGTGTTTGTGTGTCCAGGTTCCATCAATAAGAAGAAAGAGAAGAAGAAGAAGAAGGGGTTATCCTACGAGGAGCTGCGCCTTCCTGCTATCACAGCGTTGTCTTCTGGTCGGCGCTTATATAATAATAAACAATATCAACAATAATAATAAACAACAACAATAATAATTTATTCAGCCACTGACGGACACTCTCTCTCCTTGATTGACAGCTGCTGCTCGTCAGTCAGACTGGGATGGCATCGTTGCGTGTCATCGTGGTCGCCTAGCAGCCACCACGTGGAGTTACCAGCGGTGCACCATGGGAGCTCACCACCTGCAGCCGCCGGTCCCATGCAGGGATGCCATCGCTACGGTAATGTCATCATCACACCTATGTTTCTCGAAGCTCCTCACACACTCTCCTCTGAGGGTCACGTGACTTCCTGTTTTTGTTCCCAGTCTGTCGACATCACTTCCTGTGGTAACTTTGCTGTGATTGGCTTATCATGCGGCCGTGTCGACGTGTACAACCTGCAGTCCGGCCTGCACCGTGGCTGCTACGGTGACGATGAGAAAGGTGAGTCCATCTGTTCTTGCCTGTGATTGGTCCGTTCTGTGTGTTGGTCATTAACCCCGTCCCCTTTGTACCAGCTCACAGCGGGGCAGTGCGAGGCATCGCCACGGATACATTGAACCAGCTGACGATCACTGCAGGCTCTGATTGGCTGCTCAAATTCTGGCGCTTCAAGAGCAGGAAACAGGAAGTGCAGCTGAAGCTCGCTGCTGCGCCGGCTAGCATAAAGCTACACAGAGACAGGTAGCTGACAGTTAGCATGTAGCTAACTTTTAGCATGAAGCTACAGAGCAACAGTTAGCTAACAGTTTTCATGAGGCTAACTGTTGTTTCCTTTATTTTTTATTAGCGGGATGTTAGCATTAGCACTGGACGACTTCACAGTGCTGGTCGTCGACATAGAAACGAGACGGGTCGTCAGAAAGTTTGCAGGTCACCATGGCAAAATTAACGACGTGGTAGGTCCAAGAAAGCTATCAATGCTAATGATGTTCAGTATAAACTACGGTGCTAATAGACACGCTAACTTTGTCTTCAGACTTTCAGTCCTGATGGCCGCTGGCTGGTTACTGTGGCAATGGACTGCACCGTTCGTACCTGGGATCTCCCCTCTGGATGGTAAGAATGGAACAGTCCACTTCACTACATTGATCTGACACTTCCTCTACTTTCACCTCACCTTTATTCATCAGCAGTTCTCCTCATTTAAATTTTAAACTTCCACTTCACTTCCATTCCTCTTCTTCTTACTGTGAAACCACTTCAGCTGCTTCACTCGTCGTCGACTTCTCAACTGCTTCTATTTTCCCTCTCAAGTTGTTTTTAATGTTTAAAGTTTGCTTCCACAATTAGAGAAACATTTAGTGTAAAACTGTCTGTCAGACCAGCGACATCGTCACTGGAAAGGTCCAGGGAAATGATCTCTCAGAAACAGTGGGATCTGTCAGTGCTTTCATGGCTTTTCACTCACAATAACTGATTTTTAGTCAGCTAACTCTAATTCAATCACAGATTTTGAGGCAGTTATCAATAAAAATATGTTGAATAAATAATGAATTAATAAATAAAATTATTTCCTTCTTCTTCTCTCTTTAGTCTTGTTGACTGTTTCCTGGTTGCCATGGCGCCAGTGGGCGTGTCCGTCTCGCCAACTGGAGACTTCCTGGCGACGGCTCATGTTGACAGCCTGGGCGTGTACCTCTGGTCTGAACCGATCACCTCTCAAGATTTTGGTTTATAGCAGCCAATCAGGCGCCTGCATTTTATCAAGTGTTTTGTTGTTTGTAAAGATGACGTCACTGATTTCTTACAGCAGCCAATCATAAGCTCTCCTCCTACAGGACCAATAAGAGTCTCTGTGGGCCTGTGGGGCTTCGCCCCCTCCCTGCTGACTACCAACCAGCAGAGGAGACGCTGCTGGGTGTCACAGCGGACGACTCAGAGCAGGAAGTGACATCAGAGGAAGTTGATGATGCATACAAGTCAGCTGAGCAGTTGGGGGCGGAGCTTATCACTCTGTCTCTGCTGCCAGAGTCTCGATGGAAAAGTCTGCTGCACCTGGACACCATCAAGGTGCGTCCTCAGATGGTGTGACAACCCAACAGGAAGCAGCAAAAGGAAGGGGGCGTGCCCGCCAGTCCCACTTGCTTTCATCTCTGAAGTGTAAAATGGTGGCGTGGATTATTTCCCCAAATGTTTGATTTGTTTTGTAATGTTTATAGAGGAGGAACAAACCTGTGGCGCCCCCTGCTGCTCCAGCTGCTGCTCCCTTCTTCCTGCCAACGCTACCTGGTCTGACGCCTCGATTCACGTCGCCCACGGCAACCGAACAAGAAGCACAGGTAAAATCCTGTTTCTAGTTTGACAACAACAACAATAACAATAACAATAACAATAATAATATTGGTTTGCATTGCCGGCAGTAAGTCAGACCTGTTCCCAATGCATGTTGGACTCCGGCAGGGCTTGCCCTTTGTCACCGGTCCTGTTCATAATCTTTATAGACAGGATTTCTAGGCGGCGTAGCCAGGGGCCGGAGGGAGTCCGGTTTGGGAACCACAGGATGTCATCTCTGCTTTTTGCAGATGATGTTGTCCTGATTGGCTTCATCAAGCCAGCCAGGACCTTCAGCATGTACTGGAGCGGTTTGCAGCCGAGTGTGAAGCGGCTGGGATGAGAATCAGCACCTCCAAATCCGAGGCCATGGTTCTCGACCGGAAAAGGGTGGCGTGCCCTCTCCGGGTGGGTGGATAGGTCCTGCCTCAAGTGGAGGAGTTCAAGTATCTCGGGGTCTTGTTCACGAGTGAGGGAAAGATGGAGCGTGAGATTGACAGGCGGATTGGTGCAGCCTCCGCAGTTATGCGGTCGGTGTACCGGACCGTCATGTGAAGTGAAGAAGGAGCTGAGTCGAAAAGGCAAAGCTCTCAATTTACCGGTCAGTCTACGCCTCCCACCCTCACCTATGGTCATGAACTTTGGGTAATGACCGAAAGGACAAGATCATGGATACAAGCGGCCGAAATGAGTTTCCTCCGCAGGGTGGCTGGGCGCTCCCTTAGAGATAGGGTGTGAGAAGCTCGGTCACTCAGGAGGAGCTCGGAGTAGAGCCGCTGCTCCTTCACATCGAGAGGAGTCAGCTGAGGTGGCTCAGTGCATCTGTTTCGGATGCCCCCTGGACGCCTCTCTAGGGAGGTGTTCCAGGCATGTCCCACCGGGAGGAGGCCTCGGGGAAGACCCAGGACACACTGGAGAGACTATGTCTTTCAGCTGGCCTGGGAACGCCTCGGGGTCCCCCCTGGAAGAGCTGGAGGAAGTGTCTGGGGTGAGGGAAGTCTGGGCATCTCTGCTCAGACTGCTGCCTCCGCGACCCGGTCCCGGATCAAGCGGATGAAGATGGATGGATGGATAATAATAATAATAATAATAATAATAATAATAAATTGTGTTGTTGTTGCAGTCGAAGCTGCTGAGTTGGGGTTTGATGTCTCAGAGGTCAGAGTTCAGTTCTGATCTGGAGTCAGCTCTTCAGTCTGGATCTTGTGAGTTTTTATTAAATAAACATTTCTTTGACTATTTCAGGAGATTTTAAATGTTTTTCTTTGGTTTGTCTTTGTTGTTAAAGTAAAATTATATATATTAACATAAAAGTCATTCTTTAAAAATATTAAATATCTATAAACATGTTAGTAGATAATGTTTCTTTACATTTTTATATGTTCACTTACTTATTAAAGAATAAAAAGAATGATAATAATTTAACTCCACACTTTCTCTGTGTGTGTGTGCAGTCGATCGCCCTGCGCGTCTCCTGAAGGATTGTGGGCCGTCTGCGCTATCCGTCGAGCTCACCTGTCTGACATCAGATGGGGGCGGAGCCAGCAACCTCCTGCTTGCCTTTATTCACATGATTGACAGCATGTTGGCCAGTGGGCGAGACTTTGACCTGGCTCACGCTTACCTGGCACTTTTCCTGAAGGTCAGCCAATCGGAGCGCAGCAGTCATTTTTAACCTGACGTTTTAACAGACGTTCTTTTATTGTGAAAACTTTACTCAGTTTCCTGTTCATCATCTTTGTTTTTTTGTTTTGTTTCCAGCTCCATCTCCGCTCATTGTCACAGGATGCTGTTGCCATGGAAGCGTTGCTCCGCCTTTCCTCCCAGCTGGAGGCAGGGTGGGCGGAGCTACAGTGCATCATTTGACCAATCACTGTGTCTGCTGTCGTATACAAAGAGTGCACTGCTGTGACACACACACACACACACACACAGAGTGTTTTGTATTTTAATAAAACAAGGTTGAATTGTCTGTTTGCGTGTTTGTATTTTTTTGTGTATTTTTCTTCGTCAGTTTTACATTCAGATTATTTAATAAAGTATTTGGAGGATTCCTGTCTGAATCACTAACATACAACTTTCTAATTTTAATAATTTATTAATTTTAATCAATTAATACATTTCTAATCAGTGTCTTTGGTAATCATCAGCAGTGGTGTTAACACAAAGCTCCTGTGTGTCAGACAGTCACAGTACTGTTCATTATTCAGTTATCCCCGTCGCACTGCACAGAACTGATTTCTTCTTCCTGGTCTGACAGTATTTATCATATATTTCTCTCAGAGAAATCTGACCCAGTTTATTAGTGGACTGAATCCATCAGTGTGATGGATTCTGTTTGAGCCGGCTGATGCAGACGCCGTTGGCCTGAATGAATCCTGCAAGGAGGCGGAGCTACAGCTGTCTTTGACTCCAGCTTCGTAATCAACCAGAAACTGAAACTTCATTGGAGTTTTGTTCTTCGTTTGTCACAGCCAACCTGAAAACTACAGCCAGCTCTGTTAGAGGACTACAGGCCTTGAAGAAAAACTCAGACAGTATCTGTGTAATCATTATAAAAATGTCTGAATATTATAGTACTTATTATATTTTTACTATGATCTGATGGTGCTGTAGCTAAATTGAAAGAAGTGATTCCATCAGTGTTTAATTCACCGCCATGTGTCAACATAACCAAAGACTCCTTCAGTCAAACTTCAGTGCCTCTGAAACATCGACTCTCCTGCCCCCCTTAAAAAGAATTAAACCAAATTGTAGCTCCAGGGTAAAACCCTCAACCCCACTAAATAAAACAAACATCAGAGTAAAAAGCTTCCACCAAACTGGACAGGCTCTTTGTAGAAAGCTCATTTCTCATCATCAATGGAGGAAAATATAAAGTCCAGGTTTGTTTTCAGCACTGCAGCTCGCAGAGTCACAGATCTACAGAGACGTGTGTTCATTTAGCTCTCAGGACTGACGGCTTCTTTAATGATCAACTTCTAAATATCAGAGACAAAATTCATCACCTGCACTTCATCTTCTAACTGCTTCAGGACATCTAGAGATGCACCTGGACTCAACAGACTCATTTCCATTACCTGTGATACCTTCACACATGGACTAAACCCATGAACTCAGTTTATCTACAGTTTATTACGACCCATGTTTAACTCCATATATGACTGATGATGATGTTCTCTGTACATGTGGCATCTATTGCACGTCTGTCCGTCCCAGGGAGAGGGATCCCTCATCTGTGGCTCTTCCTCAGGTTTCTTCTTTTTCCCATAAAGGGTTTTTTGAAGTTTTTCCTGACTCTGGTTTGAGGGTCTAAGGACAGAGGGTGTCACAACTGTAAAGATTGTAAAGCCCTCCGAGGCAAACAATGTTTGTGATTTTGGGCTCTAAATAAATAACTTCAAGGATTTCATCATATAACACCTCAACTACACTGTCTAAAGAAGCTTTATTGTTAGTGAGCACTTCTTTCCTAGATATGATCCTCTGGTCTTTACTGACAGTCCTTTAAAGTAGCTGTAAGTTTGAGCCAGCTACAGCCCTCAATCTGTTACGGTTCCAGGCAGATATAAGCTAGACCCTGAAAATGCAGACCAGAGCAGACACCAGAGGGATTGAAGTTTAAACACAGTTTAATAGTAGTTTGTGAAGGCAGGAATCAAAGTCAAAGTGTATTTCTCTCTGAGCCAAGACTCCGCTTGCCACCGCGGGGAGTTCGGTTCGCTGTGGGCGTCGCGGCTTGGCGTGTGGCTGACGGAGCAGGGGCAGAGCAGGCAGACTGGCGGAGTGAGGCGTGAGGCCGGCGCAGAGTAGTCAGAGTAAGGGGGGGGTGAGGCCAGGAGGAAGACGAGGTTAAAAACCAGAGTCTGGAGCACAAAAACAGAACAGATTAGAAACAGACAGAAGCTCAGGGAAAAAACTACTAAGAGCCACAAAGTACCAAGTTGGGTAACTGAACGATCTGGCAAAGAGTGGATGAATGAGCCGGGGCTTAAATACTGCTGACGAGTTGATTGCAGAATGACTCTCAGGTGTGGTGATGAATGCCCTGGAGTAACCTCGTCCTCCTAGGCAGCCAACAGACAATGACAGAAAACACAGGCAGAGGGAGACAAACACAAGACAGACAGGGATGCTAACACAATCTCCCCTCCCTTTCTCTCTAAGACCCTTGTTATGTGTGCATGTTGTCTGTTGTGTATTTCCTGTTTTATTTTGTATTCTTGCCTCTCCTCACTTGTTTCACACTTTACTTCCTGTCCTTTTGTGTTTCCCTCCCATTTGATTGCCTGCTCCACCCCAATTGGTTTCACCTGTCCCCATTAGTCTCCTCACCTGTTTCCACTTCCCTTTCCTCCAGTGTATTTAAGTCAGTCCTTCTCCTTTTGTTCTTCTTCGTGTTGTCTGTGCTTACTTACCTGTGCTATGTTATGTCGCCAACCCGTGTTTTTTTCCTGTCTTGTTCCTGCGTTCCTGCCTATCTGTTCCTCCCGTTGCCAGTGTGCCTGTGTTCCTGTAATAAAGAGTCCTACCATCTACTCTGCCTACTGCCTCGTCTGCATACTGGGTCCAGAAACTGCACTTAGCCCTGCACCTACCCTAACAACCCTTCAGAGAACAGTCGGGGATCACTTGTGTGACTTTCTGTCTAACATTAGTTTATTTGAGAGTTTTAGCACAGAGACAGCATTGGTCAGCGGAACAAATGATCTGATTACCTCAGACAGTGGACTCGTCTTCATTCGACACAATTGACCATCACATCATATTGCAGAGACTTTGCATTAAAGGAACCACACTACGTTGCTTTAAGTCCAATTTATCAGACCAGTCTCAGTTTGCACACATAAACACTGAGTCCTCTCTGCTAGCCAAACTTTGTCACGGGGTTCCTCAAGGTTCTGTGCTCGGACCAGTTCTGTTCAGGTTATATCTGCTTCCTTTAGGTAATATTATAAACTTTCATTATCATGTGGACGATACCCAGTTATAACTATGAGACCAAGCAGTTAGCTAAACGTCAAACAGTTCTCTGCTGTTAATCTCAGACAAAACTGAAGTTACTGTACTCTGGCCACTGTACACACATCTCTGGTTATCTGAACATACAGTGACTCTACATAGCTGACAGCTTCTCCTGGTTCTCCATCAGTCCAACACAAACCTGAACTTCTTTGGCTGCTTCCTGTCTGCTCTGGTAACAATGAGAGAAGAAATACCAAACAAGAAACACATAAATTCTTATGAGTTATCAAACAAGCTCATTTACAGATTCTCATAGTTTATTAACTGCTTTTATTTTCTTTAACAGGGATGTTCATGATTTCATCTCTATCTATTGAACCTCCAGCAGATCTTTTGCTTCTGATCCAACACAGACCTGCACAGGCCAAAAGGGAAAGTTTCCTTGTAATGACACTCAGGTGTTCCAGTAGTCCAGTAATGAATCCACCTCAAAAACCCTTTCTCCTTTTAAAATGTCTCAAAAGTAAGAATTGTTTCTAAACTGTACAGAGGTTTATTGAAGCAACAGGGAAGAAACACAATGTATATAAAAGTGAAATGGGAAAAATAATTTAACATTGAGTTGTCTGGGAGTGATTGGCAGTCCATATTATAAGACCCAACACACATCAACAAGCTCTAAAAGATGGAGGGAGTTCGGTTGGAAACACGCTTTTTTATTACACCAAAAATTAAAAATAAACAATTAGGTCAACAACAATACTGCTGGAGACAATGTGGGCAACTGAATGCCAACCCCTCTTATATATATTTTGGTCATGTATGAAAATATGGACATGGTGGATGGATGAATGGAGTGTTGAGAGCCATGGGAGAAGTTTTTGGATATAATATCCCTAATGATCCCTGGAATATATATCTAGGACTGATACCAGATAGTGTAATAGGTAAAGAAGACAAATACCTGTTCAAGATACTATCTATTGCAGCTAAGAAAGCCATTACAAGAAGTTGGCTGAAAACTGACCCACCTGGACTGAGTTACTGGCTGGACATTATAGAAGAAATTCAATCAATGGAACAAATGACCTACAGTCTACGAATTTAAGCAGAGCTATATGCTGTTAGATGGGCAAAATGGCACCTTTATGTGAGAAAGTAGTGTTTCCCCCCATGTATTTTTGTACCTGTTTTTATTAATTGAAAAATAAAGTTTAAAGAAGAAAAATGTCTCAAAAGTTTGTTTTCATTTTTTCATTTTGTCATAAATGCCTTCATGTTGTTGTTGAATTTGTTAAAAGCAGATGTCCAAAAATATCTCTCCACACAGTTTCATTTTCACCTCTTATTTTTATTCATTTATAAATCTACACATGCTCATATTTTTATTCACATTATTTGGTTTGTGATGAGGATATTTTATAGCAAAGTCTTTAATTACAAAAATAAGCTAAATACTTCTGAAAAGCAAAAATCTTATTTAGAAATTAACTAAAATATTTTAGTCCAACAAGCAAACTTCTTATGAAATAAGCAAAACTCTTGATTACAAAAATAAGCACAGCAAGTTGTTCTGTTCAGATCTACAAATCCAACAGAAGCAGCTCTGTAACATGTTTTTTCCAGAATTTCAAGATTCAATATGCATTTATAGACTGATGAATATTACAGATTGACTTCTTCAGGAGGAACCAGTGGGATAAGAGCAGGAAGTGAGACAGTATGAAGAGATTAACATGTTGGTCTTTTCATGCTGAGAGTAATCCAGATATAGTGAATAATGTAATATAAACCACATTGTTTAAAGGAAACGTGAGAAAGAAAGTGTCAGCTGAGCTCCGTCCTCCTTAGTTGGCCCTCCGTCAGCGGCAGAAACACCCAGCTAACAATGATCCAGCTCAATGTTCTCCGATCTGCCCGGCGTCTGCCCCCTGCTGGCCTGGAGAGACAGGACAGCCCACACTGCATCAGTGCTTCGTTTCAGTCCTGGAAACAGCAGACTGTGTCAGTACCTTACAGTAGAAACAAAGAGCAGCGTTCAGCAGCAGCACAGTCAGCAACAGGACGTTGATGATGAGAACTGTTGGATCTGATCAAACACAGAGACAATCATCACATCACATCAAACACAAACTGTGGAGACCACAAATCTCCTCCCTTCGCTCATTAATATTTATTTCATATCGTCATTGTGCTTGTCCATAAAGTCACCGTCCTGCTGGTCCATCTGTCTACTCTGCAGAGATTATTTCTCTTTCTTGTCTTTTTCTGTCCTCTGGTTATTGCTCTGACTTCAGCCAACTGAAGAAGTGAGCTGCATGTGTTATCTGTTAGTGAGTCTTCGTTCTGCTGGCCTCCAGCTGGAGTTGCTTGGTTTTCACTTTCCACTCTTCACCACCAAGACTTTTCTGTGGCTAAATTAGCTCTGTCCTGTGACAGTCTGAGGAAAAAATAAGAGTTTCAGGAAGACCCACCAGCTCTTTGTGTCTTCTGCCTCTTCTCATAGCGCCCTACCTGATCTCTGCTTCTGATCAGGAACGTTTCTATGGATGATGTTTGTGCTGTTGAGCATCCCCACACACGTTTACTTGGTTTTATCTTTTGGACGCGTCACTGTCTTCATTGGTATGTTCACTCTCTGACCCATGGCAAGGGTCAGCTGATGGTGAAGGTGGAGCCTCTGAACACCTGAAACTCCTGCTGCTGGGCCTCAGAGACCCCGTGCATGCAGGACGCTGAGATGATTGGCTGAAACAGCAGATCTGTAAACACACAGATGATGAAAGGTCACAGTCAGGACGTGATGTCACAGATCTGACATGGAGGACGTCAGACTGTAAATGGAGAAACTTGATCCACTTCGTGATAGACAGACAGACAGGTTCCTCCAGGTGTGTCCTGTCAGGTGAAGCTCAGCAGTCTTTGAAGCTTCTAGAAACAAACTCACTTCTCTACACTTCAGGACGTCATTGTCCTGGACAACTTTGAAGTTCAGTCCAATGGAAACACAGAGGAAACACACACACATTACTGTTACACATGATGTCACAGATGACATCACTGATGTCGTTAATCAGCTTACCTGAGCAGGTGGGATCCAGGATGGAGTGAGAGGAAACTGATTCTACACACTCCCTCAAAGCAGATCCAGACTGAACACAGTCAGACCTGATCCTGGTCCAGCTTTCTGGAATCCTCCACTGTTCCTGCACAGCGACTGTTTCCTCCCACCAACCGCACATCACCAGACTCTGGACAGAAACAAGAGGAACCAAATGAAAGCTGCAGACCCTCTCCCACCTGAGTCCAACAGCTTTTGGGACTCACCTGCACAGTTGGGAACTTTGATCCATCCATCCATTCATCTTCATCCGCTTGATCCGGGACCGGGTCGCTGGAGGCATGCCTGGAACACCTCCCTAGAGGCGTCCCAGGGGGCATCCGAAACAGATGCACGAGCCACCTCAGCTGACTCCTCTCAATGTGAAGGAGCAGCGGCTCTACTCCGAGCTCCTCCTGAGTGACCGAGCTTCTCACCCTATCTCTAAGGGAGCGCCCAGCCACCCTGCGGGAGGAAACTCATTTCGCCGCTTGTATCCAGCGATCTTGTCCTTTCGGTCATTACCCAAAGTTTATGACCATAGGTGAGGGTGGGAGCGTAGATTGACCAGTAAATCGAGAGCTTCACCGCCTTTCGACTCAGCTCCTTCTTCACCACGACGGTCCGGTACACCGACCGCATAACTGCGGACGCTGCACCAATCCGCCTGTCAATCTCACGCTCCATCTTTCCCTCACTCGTGAACAAGACCCCGAGATACTTGAACTCCTCCACTTGAGGCAGGACCTCTCCACCCACCTGGAGAGGGCACACCACCCTTTTCCGGTCGAGTACCATGGCCTCGGATTTGGAGGTGCTGATTCTCATCCCAGCCGCTTCACACTCGGCTGCAAACCGCTCCAGTACATGCGCTGAAGGTCCTGGTTTGATGAAGCCATCAGGACAACATCATCTGCAAAAAGCAGAGATGAAATCCTGTGGTTCCCAAACCGGACTCCCTCCGGCCCCTGGCTACGCTGCGCCTAGAAATCCTGTCCATAAAGATTATGAACAGGACCGGTGACAAAGGGCAGCCCTGCCGGAGTCCAACATGCACTGGGAACAGGTCTGACTTACTGCCGGCAATGCGAACCAAGCTCCTGCTCCGGTCGTACAGAGACCGAACAGCCCTTAGCAAAGGCCCCCGGACCCCATACTCACGGAGCACTCCCCACAGAATACCACGAGGGACACGGTCGAATGCCTTCTCCAGATCTACAAAGCACATGTGGACTGGTTGGGCAAACTTCCCATAAACCCTCCAGCACCCTGCGGAGAGTATAGATCTGGTCAGTCAGTGTTCTCTCTGCCTGCCTGTCTGTCTCTCTGTTTCTCTGTCTGTCTCTCTGCCTGTCTGTCTCTCTGTCTCTCTTCTCTGTCTGTCCTGCCTGTCTGTCTCTCTGTCTCTCTTTCTGTCTGCTCTCTCTGTCATCTGCTCTCTCTGTCTGTCTGTCTGTCTGTCTGTCTGTCTGTCTCTGTCTCTCTGCCTTCTGTCTGCCTGTCCTGTCTCTCTGTCTGTCTCTGTCTGTCTGTCTCTCTCTGTCTGTCTCTCTGCTGTCTGCTGCCTCTGTCTGTCTCTTCTGCCTGTCCTGTCTCTGTCTCTCTGTCTCTCTGCCTGCCTCTGCCTGTCTGTCTGTCTGTCTGTCTGTCCTGTCTGTCTGTCTGTCTCTGTCTCTCTGTCCTGTCTGCCTGCCTGTCTGTCTCTCTGTCTCTCTGTCTGCCTGTCCTGTCTGTCTGTCTCTGTCTCTGTCTGTCTGTCTGTCTGTCTGTCTGTCTGTCTCTCTGTTCCCTCTCTCTCTCTCTCTCTCTCTGTCTGTCTGTCTGTCTGTCTGTCTGCCTGTCTGTCTGTCTGTCTGTCTCTGCCTGTCTGCCTGCCTGTCTGTCTGTCTGTCTGTCTGTCTGTCTGTCTGCCTGTCTGTCTCTCTGTCTCTCTGTCTCTCTGCCTGTCTGTCTCTGTCTGTCTGTCTGTCTGTCTGTCTGTCTGTCTCTCTGTCTCTCTGTCTGTCTGCCTGTCTCTGTCTGTCTGCCTGTCTCTGCTCTGTCTGTCTGTCTGTCTCTCTGTCTGTCTGTCTGCCTGTCTGCCTGCCTGTCTGTCCTGTCTCTGTCTGTCTGTCTGTCTGTCCTGTGTCTGTCTGTCTGTCTGCTCTGTCCTGTCTGTCTGCCTGTCTGCCTGCCTGTCTGTCGGTCATATTCAGGTTTTAATGTTCAGTCAGTGGATCAGATCTGTGTGTGAAATTATTTTTATTATGATCTTTTTTTATTTCCAGTCTCTGCTGACAAATAAATAAATAAGTGGACTCCACTTCACTTCACTCTTCACTGTTATATATTTATATATATTTTTTTATAGTTATATATTTATATATATATATTTTGTTATATATAAGTCCGCTCTGTACTATGTGCAGGTATAATTATAATTATAGGTATAATTATTTATCTTTAGATTTTTATGCTAAATAACTTTTTTTAAATCTTATTCTGTGTCTTTGTATTTTCCACTGTGTGTCTCGCCACTGCTGTTACACTGCTGTGAATTTCCTGCTGTGGGACTAATAAAGGAAATCTGGATCTGATTTCTGCGTGTCTGCTCATTTTGAGTCTACTTGTTTTGGTCGATTGATCTGGCTGTCAATCAGCAGATCAATATCTCTGATCACAGCAGAAGAAGCCTTCACACTTCCTGATGAGTTGCCATGGCGACCCAAACATCATGTGATCACAGTTTTTCCTTCATGCTGTCATATACACAGAAATACACGCTGTATCATGAAGGAGCTTATTGATTATCTCTGATGATCGAGAAGCTTCGGCTTCTCGATCAGTTTGTCATCGGTTTTCTGCACTCACACCTTTTACTGCAGGTAAACATCAGTTCATTTTATTTTAGTGTCATCATTCATATTTGAGCTATGTATCCTGTTTGATCACTTTATTTGATTTATTTAGTTTTACACTGATCTTTTTATTGTGTGTTTTCTTTGTTTTACGGAGCCTGTAAATGTGTTGTTGAGCACTTGTCAATAAAGTCTTGAATCTTGAATGTTTGTCCTCCTGCTCTCTAACCGGAAGTGTCTCTGCAGCGCTGAGTCAGCTGAACCAAACCGGAAGCAAAATAAACCGCAGTGCGCAGGCGCAGCAGCAGCCTGAGCTGGCCCTGCGGAGCGACCGAAGAGCTTTAATTCAACTTTAATAAAACTTTAATTGAACTTTAATAAAACTTTAATTGAACTTTAATAAAAGTTCAATTAAAGTTTTCATTTTTCATCGACTTTTCCCGGGAAACTGACGTCAGGCAGTTACGTCACCGAACAGGTTAAGACACAGCGGAGCGCGAGACCTGCTGCAGTTTGTTCAACGCGGAAGTAGAGTGAGTCTGAAGTTTAATGAAAAAGTTTAATTAATTTCATCTTTTCATCTGTTTGAGCGGAAGTGAGCTATAAAGTGAGAATAAATTATTCAAAATATTTTTATTATTTATACATGATTTTATTTTTCTTTATGATAAAGCTAAACTTTATTATCATTATTCTTATTATTATTATTATTATTATTATTATAAAGACTCTTTTTCACCTGATCCATAATACAGTTTTTGATAAATAATTATAATAAAAGTGATCTTACAGAAAGGACATTGAACTTACTCATAATAACACTGTGACCCTTGACATAAAAACTTTTTACTAGTCAGTCAATCAAACATATTTATAAATCATTTTTCAGGCTCATCAAATGAAATTCAAATACAAGTGACTGACAAAACGTTGAATGATAAAATCCATTAGATACTCATGCAACTAAAATAAAAGATGATACACAAAAGTGATAAAATACTCACAAAATAAAAACTTGATGAATTGATAATAATAATGATAATAATCAAAATAATAATAATGTTGATTCTAAGTCAAATAAGTATGAATGATAGAAAATATTAAGTGACTTAGATATATAATTTAAAGTAATTTAAAGTTGGCAGAGAAACAACTCAAAGATTAAAGCTTCAACTAACGATTATTTATTCTTCCAGTTCTTTTCTCAATCGATCAATAATGGTTTGTTCAGAAAATAGTTCAAAGTGACGTCTTCATCTCTTGTTTTTCCAAAACTCAAAGACGTTCAGTTCCGACAAGTGCCGACAACAAAACAAGATGCTTATTAATTCATTTTCTGCACATACTGCTGCTGCTGGATTAATTGACTTATTGATTAATTGATATATTAATTGATTAACTGATGAATAGATGAATTGATTGATTGATTAATTGTTGCAGCTGTCAGTGATGAAGAGGAGTCGGGTGCTGTCCGTGCTGGTGGGCGGAGTCTTCTGCGTGGCGGTGATGTCACTGTACCGCATGCTGGAGCTGATGCAGGGGGCGGAGCTTCAGAAAGGGGATACACCTGCCGGACAGGACGAGGTGAGAAATTTTATTAATTTTGTCGATGTTGGTTTAACTCTATATTTTATATTTATATTATGATTTAACTTTTAAGTCAATCAAAATGTTTGTCTGCAGGATTTGTCTCGCCTCCAGCAGAAGATTGACAGATTAGAGCATCTCCTTAGCAACAACAACCGTTTGGTTGCTACGCTGCGTGACTCTCTCCTCCATCGCAAAGCATCATGGGAAATGGGCGGAGCCAATGTGAGCTCAGACTCTGCTCTCATCCGAGCCAACAGGCTGCCCGGCTGCCGATTGGCGGAAGAGATGAAGGAAGGAACCAATGGCGTGCAGGTTAGCTGAGCATGTTAGCTTAGCATGCTGTTTTTAAAAAAAGGATTTTTATGAAAGTACTTTTGTTCTGTCTTAAAGTATTCTAGTATTAGTAGTTTTTTAAAGATTACAATAAGGAAGAAGTTTAGAAAACAAACTGTGTTTAAAGTATTTCTGTTTTCAGATTTTTACACATTAAAATAATTTTTTGAATGAACTGATTTTTTTAAAAGTATTTTTACAGAGGTCACTGCTCAGATTTAAAAAATAATAACAGGAAGTAAGAATTTCAGGAAATACAAAATATTTTTTAGAAAAGTTGAATTAATTGTATTTTTTTATATAATGATCAATGTATATAATTAGCATTTAAAAAATGTTTGAGGGCGCGCAGGTGGCTCAGTCGGTAGAGTGCGCGCCCATGTAAGAGGCAGGAAGTTTATTTTGTTTTGAAATATTTTTTCTTTAAAGATTCATTTATGGACTGAAATGTATAAAACATACGATCTATGTTTGTCTGTCTTGTAGTTGCTGGATGTTTACAACCTCCTGCCGTTTGATAATCCCGACGGCGGCGCCTGGAAACAAGGATTTGAGATCCGTTACCATGGCAATGAGTGGGATGAACAGCCGCTGGAACTTTTTTTGGTTCCTCATTCGCACAACGATCCCGGTGAGAAACAAGACAAGAAACACTTAATGTGATCTAAGTCAATTTAAATAAAACTACTCAAATGTTTGTGTGTGTGTGTGTTTCAGGCTGGTTGAAGACGTTCGACAGTTATTATCAGGATCAGACGAGACACATCCTCAACAACATGCTGATCAAACTGACTGAAGACAGCAGGTACTCTCACTTCCTGTCTGAGGCTCTGAGCTCTGATTGGTTCCTGCTGGAGAAGTGTGTTTGTGGCGATGAACAAGACTTAAAAATATCAAACAGCACATTTTGTCTTTACTTTCAGCCTGTAAAAGGATATATTATATTGATATTAACGAGCAGGTTGGTGATGACTGCTGATGACAGCGTCATGTTTTCTGATCATCAGGAGGAAGATGATCTGGGCAGAAATCAGTTATTTCTCTAAATGGTGGAACGACATCGACGAGCAGAAGAGAGAGATGGTGAAACGGTAACTGCAGCGTTTGTTTGTTTGAGTCACTGAATCAGTTTGTCGAAAAGAAAAACTTCCTCGTTGTCATTTATAACGTTTTTGTTTCTTCTCATCTGAACTTTACTGTGGTGTTGTTTTAGTTTATCGTACTTTCTCAGTTTAGTTCAGCTCTGGTTTGTTTTTAATGTTTACTGAAACGTGTCATCGGTATTTACTGATTGTGTTTCTCTGTCTTGTTTCCTGTTGTGTTCCTGCTCTGTGATTGGTCAGTCTGGTGAGGGCGGGGCAGTTGGAGCTGGTGACGGGCGGCTGGGTGATGGCCGATGAAGCAAACTCTCATTACTTTGCCCTGTTGGATCAGCTAATTGAAGGACACCAGTGGATGCAGCGACACCTCGGTTACCATGATGCTTCACTTCCTTTCACTGTGTCACATCACGCCTCACATCACACGCTTAAACCGGATTTTTCTGTCAGGTGTGACGCCGAGCAGCGGCTGGGCGGTGGATCCGTTTGGTCACTCCCCCTCCATGACCTACCTGCTGAAGGGGGCCGGGCTTCGTGACATGGTCATCCAACGCATTCACTACGCCGTCAAGAAACATTTTGCCCAGCAACAGACACTCGAGTTTCTATGGCGACAGAGCTGGGGTGAGATAATGAGACTTTATTATTAATGGAAAAAGAAAAACCTGAAAAATCTGTTGTAATTAAGTATTTCCAATATTTGTGTTTAAATTTACATAAAGTTTTGCTTACATTTGTAAAGTTTGTAAACCAGCCCCCTTCCTGTGTCAGACTCCTCCCCCCGCAGTGACATCACGTGTCACATGATGCCATTCTATAGCTATGACGTACCGCATACGTGTGGTCCGAACCCGGCCGTCTGTTGTCAGTTCGATTTCCACCGCCTGCCGGGGGGGCGGGTTTTCTGTCCATGGAGGATACCACCACAGCCAATCACAGAGCAGAACATCCAGGAGAGGTGAGCCAAAGATATAAATAATTATATTATTTATATATATTTATTATATAAATTTATGTTTTAAACATTATTAACATTAATAAAAATAATCACAATGGTTTAAAAAAAATTAGTAATTAATATATTTTTTAATTGAGTTTTTTAAACTTATTTTTTACTTTACTTTTCTTTGAATTTGTGAGACAGACTGTGTAAACAAAATCATAAATGATGAACAAACTCTCACAAACACTGATATGCATCAAACGTGTGTGTGTGTGTTTTATTTTAGAAGGTTAAAAACCAACTTCCTGTCTGTTCTGATCTCTGTTGATCTTTGCTGATCTTTGCTGATCTCTGTTGATCTTTGCTGATCTCTGTTGATCTCAGAGCTCTCCTCCTGTTGGATCAGTACCGTCAGAAGTCTCGACTCTTTCGTTCTCCGGTTCTTCTCGTTCCGCTCGGCGATGACTTTAGATTTGTGGAGTCGAGCGAGTGGGATGCTCAGTTCAGTAACTACCAGAAACTCTTCGACTACTTTGAGCAGCACCCGGAGCTCCACATCAAGGTGAGCACCTGTGACACCTGGGAGGGGGCAGGACATCAGGCCAGGAAATGACATCACAGTGTCCCAATGACAGTGAGCGGTGAAAACGTGTTTTTGGCAGTCTGTAAGGAAATACCGGCTGGAGAAACGGAGCGACATCACACTGAGTTCATAATCTGTGCAGAAGAAAACAAAGAAAAATGAATTAATGGCTTAAAAAAATCCAGTTTCTGTGCTGAGGTACAAAACTGGACATTCACACAGCTGATGGTGTAGTCTTCTACATATTGTATTAATCCAGACCTGTATTAGATATTCCTATGATTGATCAGCAGTGTGGGCGATCAATACCAGAACATATGGATCAATAACAGAACATCAGCAGTCTGAAGTGGCTGGAGTAACTTTGATGCTGTTTTTCATCACAGTCTGAACACGATGCTTCTGCTCCGTTCAGGCTCGTTTCGGGACTCTGTCCGATTATTTCGAAGCTCTTCGACGGCGTCTGAGCGCAGCGGGAGCGACTCTGCCGACGCTTCGAGGAGACTTCTTCACGTACGCTGACCGAGACGATCATTACTGGAGCGGATACTTCACCTCCAGACCGTTTTACAAACGTCTGGACAGAACGCTGGAGGCCACGCTCAGGTACGTTACCTGGTTTATTCTGTGAATCATTTTCACTCTTTTCATCTCATTTTTTCGTCTTTCTGCCTCTGACAGAGCGACAGAAATCCTCTTCAGCCTGACGCTGGCTGAAATGCGTCGTTTCCGGGGCGACGGTCGTCTGGTCGCTGATTTCCCGGCGCGCGAACACTTCCAGCGTCTGACAGCGGGGAGGCGGAGCCTGGCGCTGTTCCAGCATCATGACGCTGTCACAGGAACCGCCCGTGACCCGGTGGTGGTGGACTACGGCACCAGGTAGCTGCTTCCTGTTAGCATGTTGGCATAGTCAGAGGTTAAATGATTTTTCCTGAGCCGTCAAAGTTTCTTATAAAGTTTTTTTTTTTCAGATTTTCTTCATTGATCCTTCGTTACATTTGCAGATAACTAATCAATGTCAGCATTGTAGCACTTGGAACATTTTAGCATTAGCATTTTAGCATTAGCATGTTTTTTGTCTCATTTGTCCCTCCATGCTCTCTGTTGAAGGATGATGTCACCACTGGCAACGGTAACAGGTACCGCCCCGCTTAGTGTGAGCAGTTAGCATTAGCCTCCCATCATACCCGTTCATTTAGCATTAGCATCTAACATTAATTTCCCATCATTCTCTTTCAATAAGTGCGTCATTAACATTGTGTAGTTTGTCAGTTGGTGTTTGACATTGTTTAAAGTGAAGTTGTGAGATTTGTGTTTTAAAGTTTTGATTATGTGACAGATTATTTCTTTGTATGAAGTGAGACCTGAAAGACTTTAATAATAAACAATGTAATCTGTTAGTTTGTCAATCAATGAAAACATTTCTGAACTACGAAATAAAGACGATCAAATTCATTTTC
Source organism: Scortum barcoo (assembly GCA_023238725.1). Classification (NCBI taxonomy): domain Eukaryota; kingdom Metazoa; phylum Chordata; class Actinopteri; order Centrarchiformes; family Terapontidae; genus Scortum; species Scortum barcoo. The sequence goes on along the minus strand of CM041545.1, from coordinate 23,054,855 downwards.
TAATAAATAAAAGAAGCAATGAAACTGAAAATACAAACAAACAAAGAGCCTGATCTAAAATTAATCGGACTTTTTTCAGGTTGTTTCACTCGATCCTGAACCTGCGCAAGGTGCTGCAGAGCTCCGCCCACTGGCTGCTCCTATTGGACAAGAGCCAGTACCACCCAGACCAATCAAAACCTTTCCTGCAAATGGTGACCTTTGACCCCACCACCTCTTTTGCAGTTGTTCTGTGCAGGATATTTTTGTAATATTTAATATTTTAAGGCATATATAGTTTTCAGTAATAGATATATTACTATAATAGAACTAAATAACTAAAATTGTGGAAAATGTTTTTAAGAAACAATCCCACAATACTTGGTGTATTTTGATGTATTTTTCAGGATGATGTAATCTCAGCGCAGGACGCTCTGCCTCAGAAGACGCCGCTCACGCTCAGTGATGAGCCCAGGTGAGGGGGTGGGGCTAATAGAGGGAGGAGTCCAAACACTGTGCTTTATTATTTTATATTCATATTATAATGACACAAATAATTAAATGTTAATTTTGTTCATCAGGACTCTGATCGTTTTGTTTCAGGTCCTTGATCATCTTTAACCCGACGGAGCAGCTCCGTACGTCCGTCATCAACGTCGTTGTCGACTCTCCTGACGCTCGTGTTGTCGATGCAGAAACAGGTCGACCAATGACTGCACAGGTCTCTGCGGTGTGGGCGGAGCCAAGCCAGGCGTCAACGGAAGCTTTCCAGGTGAAGAACAGATCAATGAATTCACTTGTTCCATATGAAGTCATTTATTATCGTGATCATTGTTAATGAATCTGTGATTAGCCCCTCCCCTGGACAGTGATGGTCCAATCACAGCTGAGCGCTGTCTCACAGCAGGTGTGTTTATTGTGTTTATTTATAAACTTTATTTTTTCGCCTTCAGCTTGACTTCGTGGCTGAACTTCCACCTCTGTCGCTCGTCGTGTATTATGTGACCAAAGCCTCTGCTGGCTCCGCCCACAGGGCTTTGTACACCTTCCATCGTCGTGGCAACCTGCCGACCATCCAGTCCGAACACTTCCAGGTGTCTCGCCCGGAGCGACCTGAGGCCGACAGCCCCCTGTCGCTTAGCAACAAGCATCTCCAGATATGGAGCTCCGCAGAGACCGGCCTGCTGCAGGTCGGGGTTTTCAAATTAAAAGTCTGTCCAACAGTAACATGCTCTATTAACTGAATACACGTGAAAATATTATAAAAACTGTTTATTGAAAATATTTTGATTCTTAATTTTTTTTATGTATGACATTTGTGATTATTTAACCTAACTAATAAAGTTTTTTTTCAATGTGTAGAAGCTCCGTCTGCAGTCCGGTCTGGTCCGGCAGGTCCAGGTCCAGTTTCTGTGGTACGGAACAAGAACCAGAGCGAACTGGGACAAGAGCGGAGCCTACCTGTTCCTGCCAGGGGAGGAAGGGGCCCAGGTCAGACCAGAACTAGAACCAGGATTCAGTCTGAACCAGCACTAACAGTCTCTCTCTCTGATTCAATGTGAATGTCTCTCGCCTCTCTCCTGCAGCCCTACTCGTCCTCAGAGCCCCCCCTCGTCCGGGTCTCCAGAGGTCCGGTCTTCTCCGACATCACTTCCTGTTTCCAACACTTCACACACAGAGTCCGACTCTTCCACCTGGATGGTACCAGAAAACTTTATTTATAAGGTCTGACGGGCTGTGCCTTAGTTCAATCTAAGATGGCGCCCCTCGCTGGTTGTGAACACTGAAAATGTTTTCTGGCTACAGAGCATGCTCAGTAGAATCCAATGCAGAGACACTTCCTGTTGGCTTTCACACATGATTTTTTAAAATTTCACAGTAAAAGTCTCCTGTCACTTTCTGACCCAGGGCATGCTGGGAGATCGCTGGAGATTTCCAACATGGTGGACATCAGGTCAGAAGTCAACCGTGAGCTCGTCATGCGGCTCGTCAGCAACGTTTCCAACGGAAACCGTTTCTACTCCGACCTCAACAGTTTCCAAGTTCGTTCTGCATCGTTCATCTTTTATAGTCAAACCATGAGCTTGCCTGTCAGTGATTACTGATTGAGTATTGATTCATAATTGATTGGTGGTGCAGATGCAGGAGCGGCGGACTCTGGCGAAGCTCCCCCTGCAGGCGAACTTTTACCCGATGAGCTCGGCGTCGTTCTTGCAGGACTTAACGTCTCGCCTGTCTCTGCTGTCGGCTCAGAGTCAGGCTGTCGCATCACTCAGACCAGGTGAGTCCACCTGCACGTCTGCCTGCGACTTTAAGGATCATTTTATTGTTTTCTTCTGTCTTTTTCTTTTCTTTGATTAACCTGACATGTTGATGTTTTTTTTAGCACTTTGATAAGTTTCCTGTCTCTTTTTAGAAAGTATTATATGTACGACGGTTACAACAATCTTAATATACTGAGCACTTAGAGATTAGAAGAGAGATTATAGAGATTTATTAGATGTTCATTCTTATAAATGTTCATTCTTATAAATGTGTGTTCCTGCAGCGTTTACAGTGTTACAGACTGAGTGTGAGGCAGCTAGCTGATTTTACTGTTAGTGTTGAGAGGGCAGTTACTATGACGCCAAAACAAAGAAAAGATGGAAGATGACAGATGAAGAAATTGACGTGAGGTCAAAAACTCTCCTGACATCACTGATTGTATTTTTAAAACTGCAGATATACGAAGCAGCAGAGTGAAAATGTGACGTAAACATTGTAATGAAACCAAATTAAAAAACAGAATGAAGCCTGAATTGGTGAAGTGAAGTGACAAAGACAAAGTTTATACCAGAAGAAAAATGCAAATTTTCCCTTTTCACCTGCCTCGTTGTCTGAACCGTCTACGAGCGATCTGTGAACCACGTCTCGTCTTATTGTCTGAACTCCAACTTCAGGACTCACTTTAAGGTTCATGTCCTGACGCAGATCTCTGCTCCATCTGTATGTCACGTCCGTCTCTCAGGTTTTTCCTCGAAGTGTCTCCAGCAGTGAGGACGTCCCGTTTTCTTCTGCTGACGTCTTAAAAAAGCAGCTGTAGACTCTTTTAATCAAACTTTGTCACCTCGTGCTGTTTTAACTTAATAAACTAAACAAGGAAAAGTATCTCGACTCAAAATAAAGTTTTTTGTTTAAAAAGCATAAAGTTCTAGTTAGTGTGTTTTCAGTGTGTTGACCTCTGACCTGTGCAGGTGAGCTGGAGGTGGTGTTGGACCGCCGGCTGCAGCAGGATGATAACCGCGGCCTCGGTCAGGGCGTCACCGACAACAAGCTGACAGCGAGTCTCTACCAGCTGCTGCTGGAGGACAGGAGGGGCGGGGCCCAGGTGAGGGGCGGGGCACAACATGACAACACGCTAATCTGACTGACTACTCAGCTGAACGAGATCCTGACAGCAGAATAAATCAGTCATTTGTAGTCATGTGATGAAGTCAGTGATGAGACGTGGACACAGAGAAAGACACTTAAAGTTTTAATTTTTAATTTGCTAACAGCAGTCATGATGATTGAGTCACATCATGGATCAGATAATTCAGATATTGAGCTGAACTTTGATTTTCTGCTCCACAAAGACATTTTAAAATATTTAAATATGTTTAAATAGTACAAACTGACTGTGAGTGTGAGTGTGTACACAGAAAACAAACACAAAATACTGAATAGTAATAAAATCCAGGAATTACAAAGAAATGAGCTCAGCTTTTATTCATATTTTTATTCAGACTTTATTTTCTTTCATTTCTTTTGTTTGTGCTTTATTCTGACAGGAAGTGGGAGGAGCCTCCGTTCAACACCTGTCGCTGCTCGCCCACCTGACCTCACTTTCTCTCTGCCACCCGCCGATCACTATGGTTTCCCCTAGCAACAGCCAGCTGCCGAAGCTCCGCCCCTTCCTGCCACTCCGGTCGTCGCTGCCGTGCGAATGTTCACCTGCTGAACCTGAGGACGCTGGAGGACACACAGGTAAGACCACCTGGAATCACCTGGAACGGCTGAGAGTTTTCTTTCTTTCTTCTTTGGACTGTCGGTCAGTAAAAAGATGAATTAACAGAAGAATCAGTGAAAATAAAAAGTTTTTTCAGCTCAAAAAGAGTCAAATCATGGAATATTAAAGTGAACGTGGAGAAAAAAGAGAAAAGAGGAGAAAGAACAGTTGATTCATTTTGTCTTTTTTAAAAAAGAAAAAATCCTCCACAGAACAAAAACTTATGAAGAAGATTAAAATAATATTTTTAAATCTGTGAAACATCCAAAAGTCTGAAAACAGAACAAATAAAAATAAATGTTTGTTTGTTTTGTTGTAAACAGGAAGCAGAAAGTCCCTCACAGGAAGTGGCTCTCCTCCTCCACAGGAAGGGCTTCGATTGTAGCTCCACCCCCGAACCGCCACTGCAGTGCACGTGGAGCGTGCAATGCAGAGGTACACACACACACACACACACATACACACAGAGATTTGTTAAATATTTTTCTTTGTCTCTCATCTGTCTGTCTTACCTGTGTCCGTGTGCAGGTGAACCTGGACGACCTTTTCTCTCCTCTTCAGTTTCGTTCGGTCCGTCGGTCGGGTCTCACTCTGCTGCGAGAACATGATGAACCACAATCTGCCCGGCAACAGCAGCCGCCGCGCATCACTCGCCTGCGGCCAATGGAAATCAGCGCTTTCCGCGTGGAGATGGACTGAAGAGTTCAGATTTAGTCGCTTTTGATGAAAGTGTTCAGCCAACGAGGGGAGACAAATGGGCTGGAAAACAAAATATAAAAATAACAGGAGGGATAATCTTCAAAGAAAACGTGAAACTTAAAGGTGGCGTAGGTGAGATTCAAATCAAACATTTCAAATGTGAGAAAATTAAGAAATGTGAGCTAAAAAGAAAAAGAGGAAACAGGAAGAGCTCAGCCTAAAGGTCAAAGAGTGAAACACATATTTGATAAATGAAGAAAAACACTGGAAATAAACTTGTTTGTGTGTTTCAACACTAAAGAAACAGGTGGCATCACTATGGCAACGGAAAGGGACCAAATGAGAGCGTTTCCATGGTGACCGTCAGTCACCGTTTAACTGCTGTTTAGTTTTTATGGGATTTCTTCAGTGAAGTTGTATAAAAAATGTGATTGATTTTATTTCATTGATCTGTTGATTGATGTTTTGTGTCATTTTGTGTTCAGAGTGTTGAGGAATGTTTCCAGAGTGCACATGTTTCTGTCTTTAACTGTTAAATGGTGTCATTTTCTGTATTTACTGTGAAAGAGAAACTTTTGGGACATTTTAGGGAAACTTTAAATCTTCTGGGTATTTTTGTAAGTCTCCATATTTTCTATAAATAGATATATTGCTGAAACTTTTATGAAGTAATTCAAAGTTCAAATTATAAAAGAACATTTTTATTCTCATTCATTTGTTAAAAATACAGAATTGTTATTTCTGGGTTTGATAGAAAAATAAATTATTGATTCATTTTCCTTCTTGTTGACAAATTGTTTCCAAAGCAGGCCAAATTCAATACAGCTGATTCATTTAGATCAATAATCAATATCAACATCAAACATCAGATTTAAACTGCGATGCTGCAAACATTGAGCGTTCAGACTCACCACCCACCTGATCAAGTTTTTATTGATCAACAGCTAAACTACACAAATAACTACAACATATATTTCATGTTATTATTGTTATTATTATTATAACTGTATTAAGCTGTGTTCGACTGTGATAAGTTAAAAAACAAACGCGTGAACATTAAAATGAGACGTGGTTCTTGAGAAGATTGATGATGGTTCAGCCTCTGTAAGGTCAACAGGTGAACAGGTGAACCCTCAGAGACCAGACTGGCTGGGGGGGCAGGACCTCACTGACTCCACCAGGGGGCGCTGACAGTGACGATACAAGCTCGAAGCTCGAAGAAGAAGAGGACTGACCAATAGCAGCGGAGCAGGAAGTGACAGTCAGCTGCTGCTCATGTGACGTCGGACCAGGTGAGTTTCTGCAGATGTTCGCAGTTTGCCGCCTTCTTCATGACTGCGCAGGTGAGTTTCTAAAATCTTAAACAGCTCAGCTTTGTTTCCAGGATGAAGCAGCCAGACTCAGTTGACCTTTCATGTTAAATCAACAGCTTTCTGCGTGTGATTGAACTTGAGACGCACCGTCCGGTTAAAGCAAACAAAGCTTTAAAAAGTGTTTGAAAAGAAATCGATCAACTGTGTGGAGGCCGAACTGGAGTCAGACTGTGTGCTGATATAATGAATTATTCCTACATGTTGTTTAGAGACACTTGATTTTGTTAAAGTGGGAACATTTTAAATATGAAGATTTCCAGAAGGAGATCTGTGGTGGCTGATATCAGCCTTCACAGCAGACCTGAATCATCAGTGAAAATACACAAAACGGGTCTGAGGTCTGCTCTGGTCCAGGTCCGTCCTGCCACACGGCTTTCCCAGCTTCTTTTCAGCTGGTCTGGTCTCAGTGGGATCTGGTCTTGTGGAGGTCTGGACTCAGGACCCTGCAGGAGGCTCAGTTTGTTCTCTGGACTCATCAGAGTTCAGTTTGTCACGCGAGGCTGCGTCACAGCGCGCAGGTGTACCTGCATGTTTCTTCTTCAGGTGTTTGTTTGTTTGTTTCTTCTTCAGGTGTTTGTTTGTTTGTTTCTTCTTCAGGTGTTTGTTTGTTTGTTTGTTTGTTTTGTTTGTTTTTCTTCTTCAGGTGTTTGTTTGTTTTTCTTCTTCTGGTGTTTGTTTGTTTGTTTCTTCTTCAGTTGTTTGTTTGTTTGTTTCTTCTTCAGGTGTTTGTTTGTTTTTTCTTCTTCAGGTGTTTGTTTGTTTCTTCTTCTGGTGTTTGTTTGTTTGTTTGTTTCTTCTTCAGGTGTTTGTTTGTTTGTTTCTTCTTCAGGTGTTTGTTTGTTTCTTCTTCAGGTGTTTGTTTGTTTGTTTGTTTCTTCTTCAGGTGTTTGTTTGTTTGTTTGTTTGTTTGTTTGTTTGTTTGTTTTTCTTCTTCAGGTGTTTGTTTGTTTGTTTGTTTTCTTCTTCAGGTGTTTGTTTGTTTTTCTTCTTCAGTTTTGTTTGTTTGCTTCTTCAGTTTGTTTGTTTGTTTTCTTCTTCAGGTGTTTGTTTGTTTTTGTTTTTTGTTTCTTCTTCAGTGTTTGTTGTTTGTTTGTTTTCTTCTTCAGGTGTTTGTTTGTTTTTCTTCTTCAGGTGTTTGTTTGTTTGTTTCTTCTTCAGAGTGTTTGTTTGTTTGTTTCTTCTTCTGAATTGTGTTTGTTTGTTTGTTTTTTCTTCTTCAGGTGTTTATTTTGTTTGTTTTCTTCTTCAGTGTTTTGTGTTGTACTTTGCTAAGAGTGCGGAGCTGAGCGGCCTGAAGGAGGAGGAGCTCTCTGTGCAGACACCAATCAGCAGCCAGGAGCTGTGGAGCCTGTTGCTACGGCGCCACCCCAGGTACTGTGATGTGATGTCATCATGGTTCGTCTGTGAGGTCACGCGGTCACGTGATGCAATGCAGTTACGTCATAAACACACGCGCGTCAGCCGCAGCTTTTAATCATCAAACAGAAGAAGAAGAAGGTTTCCTCAAAACTTTTAGAGGATTTTCTGACGCTGAGTCTTTAAAAAAATGTTTAAATAATTTACATCACTTTTTTAAATCATTTAATTAATTTAAAATAGATAAATCATCAAAATCATTTAAAAAGAGCAGCTCTAATGTGTGTGTGTCTGTGTGTGTGCAGACTGTGTGTCCTGCAGGATCAGGTGGTGTTGGCGGTGCGTCAGCAGTACGTTGCCATCGGCGACCAGGTGGTCACCCTTGGTGAAGGGGACGAGGTTGCTGTGGTGCCGCCGCTCAGCGGAGGATAAAGTCAGACGTGAGTGATAGATAGATAGATAGATAGATACTTTATTGATCTCCAAGAGAAATTCACATTTCCAGCAGCATTGAAAGGTAGAAAACTTAAGGGCATGCAGTAAGTACAGTAAGATGCAAAAAGAAACTATAATAAAATAAAATAAAATACAAGGTAAAAGTACAATGTGAAATAACAATAACCGTAGAAAATTAAAACTATGAAATAAAAAAAAAAAAAAAAAAAATATGAAATATAAAGTATCTATAAGTAGTCCTACAAAGGTCCTACAAAGGTGCAGCTGTGCAAAATGGCAGTGTGTGACATACAGTTGTGCAACAGTCAGTTTGTACACACTTGAGTCCATAAATAGATGTATGTGTGTGTGTGATAAAGTGCGTGTGTGTCCAAGGTGTGTGGTGAGTGTGTAGTGAGTCCGGAGTTTGTTTGAGTTATCGCTCCCCCCGAGTGGTGTTGTAGAGCCGTATGGCATGGGGGAGGAACGATCTCCTCAGTCTGTCTGTGGAGCAGGACAGTGACAACAGTCTGTCACTGAAGCTGCTCCTCTGCCTGGAGATGGCGCTGTGCAGTGGATGACTTGGATTGTCTGTGATGGACAGGAGCCTGTTCAGCGTCCGTCGCTCTGCCACAGATGTCAGGCTGTCCAGCTCTGTGCCAACGACAGAGCCTGCCTTCCTCACCAGTTTGTCCAGGCGCGCTGCGTCCTTCTTCTTGAGGCTGCCCCCCCAGCACACTACTGCGTACAGGAGGGCGCTCGCTACCACAGACTGGTAGAAGATCTGCAGCAGCAGTGTGTGGTTAGGGTGACGTTTGTCTCCTCGCAGATCCTCTCTGGTCATCAGACAGCTGATCAGAATCCGGGTCAGGAGTCCATGATGGTCTAAACGTGGAGCCTCTCACGCTGAAGGACTCTTCAGTCCTGTATGGATCAGTGGGGTTTTTGGGGGTCATGACCTATGACCTTTCTGTTTCCCAGATGTCCGAGTTGAAGGAGCGCAGAGATGTCTTCAAGCTGAGCCGTGATTGGCTGTCTGTTCAGGAAGTGGTCGACACCGTCAGCAGCTCTTCCTGTGGAGCCATTTCAGTTTTTATCGGTGTGTGTGTTTCATTTATTTAATAGTTCACCTGAACTTCAGACCTTTATTTTGAAAGTCTTCAAACATTTTCTTTATTACTGGTTTCAGAAATTTTCACAAAAAACTTTCATAAAAACTACACACATACATACATACATACATACATACATACAGATAATTAAACTTTATTTAAATTAGTGTCATAAACATCATTTAATTACTGTGTGTGTGTGTGTGTGTGTGTGTGTGTGTGCCACATGTGCCTGTAGCCACTTGTAAATCTGACTTCCGTCAGGATGAGGTGGGTGGCAGGAAGGTGATTGGTCTGGAGTATGAGGCTTATGAGCCGATGGCCCAATCAGAGTTCAGCAAACTGTGTGCTGACATCAGAGAGCGCTGGCCAACCGTGACGCACGTCACGTCTGCATCTACCACCGGCTGGGGTGAGACCACAACCCGAGACTAGGACCAGAGACAGAAACTGGTCTATTTTTATAAATATGAATCTGTCTTTGGGGGTGAAGGTGACTCACCTGTGAACTTCCTCCCTCAGGTGGGTGGAGGTGGGCCAGGCCAGCGTTGTCATGGCGATCTCGTCTCCTCACCGAGGTGACGGCCAGCAGGCGATCCAGCACGGCATCACCCAGCTGAAGGCCAACATCCCCATCTGGAAGAAGGTATGACCCCCAGACAAGCTGCCATTCAGAGGATTCATTGATCCTGTCTGATTATTGATCGGGTGATTCTGATTGACAGGAAGTTTACGACACGCAGGAGTCCAGCTGGAAGGAGAACGCCGAGTGTACGTGGGGCGCTCACGGTAAACTTCATCCAGCCAGCTCGTCCACAGAGAACATGTGAAGGTGCCGAGTCCAACTGATCATCAATAAAACACTCAAACCAACGAGTGTGTGAGTGTGTGTCTGCGTGTGAGTGTGTCTGCGTCTGTGTGTGAGTGTGTCTGCGTCTTTGTGTGAGTGTGTGTGTGTGTCTGCATGTGTGTGTGTGAGTCCACTGACTTTACAGGTGGAGCTCATTTTAATGACACACCTGTAATATGACATCACTTCCACTGATCATCTGATTTATCACCAACCCCAAATACAGTACTTGAGTAAATGTACTTAGTTACTTTGCAGCCACAAACTGCAGCGAGTCCTTTAACGTGTATTTGACCTTTTACGTGAGAGTGATCTGTGTGTAGTAAATATTATAAACTCCCTGTGGTTTTAATGAAGGTTTGCTCCAATAATAAATCTGATTTTTAGCTCTAATGATGGTTTAGAGCTTCACATTCAGCTTTTGTTTTTCATTATGAAAACACGAACACATGATGGCGTCCAGCTCTCAGCAGACTGTGATGTCGTTACCTTTCATGGAAAATTGGATTAAATAACAGCGTTCACCTGACTCACCTGTGTGGGCGGGGCTTATCAGGTGACTTCATACGTTGATTTCCTGAACTAAGTGATGCAGCTCTGGTGGATTTTTTCTATGATAATTTTTTAAGAACAGCTACAGTCTGAATGACTATATAATGTCAGTAAATATTGACTGAAACAGTCGGCGTCCAGTCACAAAGCAGGTGAGCTGTGTGTGAAACAAACATCTTTATTTACATGAACCTTTAAATGGTCCTCAAATCTGGTTTTTATTCAGTGTTTTTAAATGTACTCTGTTACTGTTTTATTCCACAAATTCAGCTGTGCATGTTCTCTGTGAATGAAGCCTGAAAGGACAACAGCATCAGATGTGTGACAAAAACTGATTCTGTGTGATTGGCTAAAATCTAAAATAATTTTAGATTTTGGATTCATACTAATAGAGGAGCCGTTGAACACTTTATATTGATTGTTTGAACAGGTTTATTTGAGAAATATAAATGTGAAGAGAGCTCCACATCATCACAGACAGAAAGAAACTAACTTTGGTATGTTATGAAAAAAACACAGAAACATGATGTAGAGTTATTAGAAGAGACCTCTGAGCTGTATTAGTATAGTTTTAGTGTTTTATCGGTTATAATCCTGATTATATTGTGTGATCTAAAGATCTTTATTACGATGTTGCGTCACTGCTCTGCTTCAATGACAAGGCTTTTATTGTGAAGGTGTCCGGATGCGCGTTGCCGTTGTTGCTACGCAGCGTCCCGTGTCTGCCCCCCCCCCCGGATGGTCAGCTGACTGCGGGCCGGTCTGGTGACTGTCTTCAACCCCCCCCCCCACTGATGTTCACACACTGTGATCCGGACTCCAGCACCAGCAGGCCAAGGCCGGTCTGTGTGACCCCGCTCCCGGAGCTCCTGACCCGGCCTGACTCCCGACGCCGCCCCGCCGACAGCCGGAGCCCCGGAGCTTCCGCCCGAACAAGCCGAGCTCGACGCACCGAGAGGCGGACTCTCCTCCGCTCGGTCCGAGGCCGGTCCGCTGGTCGCGTCCACCCCGGTCCGGCGGCCCGCTGAGCGCCATGTCGCTGCTGGATGTGACCCTGCAGGGCGTCGCGGTGTTCGGGCTGCTGCTGTTCTGCGTGCTGTGGCTGATGCACCTCATGTCCATCATCTACGTGTGAGCTAACATGCTAACTCTGCTAGCCTCCCGATACACAACATGTCCGCCGCCGCCGACACGCATTTCTCTCACAGCCGGCGGCTTCCCGGTGTGTGGCGGCTGGTACAGCGTCCGGGTCTGACGGGGTCTGGTCTGGGTCTGATCGGGAACTGGTCCGGGTCTGATCGGGGTCTGGTCCGGGTCTGATCGGGGTCTGGTCCGGGTCTGATCGGGTCTGATCGGGTCTCCGTTGGGCGTTTTCCTGGTTAACCGTTAGCCGGTTAGCTCCGCCGCTCAGTCGGAGCCGTGTTTTCTCTGATGATGAATAAATCCATTAAACAAACGGAGCTGAACTTGTTTGGTTTATAAATCCTGAACTTTACCGTCGCGGCTCCGCAGCTGCTTGTTTCCTGTTTCCTCCGCTGCCGCCGGATCGCATTGAGAAACTCGGTGATTTTAAGATATTTGTGTCCTCGGCGGCGGTTTCGGCCTGTTACAAAAGATAAAAACTTTTTCTTTTAGTGTTCAGAGTCGCTCTTTAATTCGGCATCAACGTATTTCACATATTTGCTCTTGATCCCTTAAAACTTGGTTGTGGATGAATTTCAGCGTTCGTCCTTTACCCGATGTGAACTGAAAACTTCTCCTTTTTATATCAGTCCAGACTCAATAATAGGAGATTAATTCATAAATGTGATGCTGTGTTGGGTGCAGTTATTTTTTGTGTGGTTGTGACTGTGTTCTTGTCCCTGATCATGGCAGCTTAAATCGGCAGGTTTTGTAATGAGGTTTGGTGCAGAGGAGGTTGTGGAGCAACGAGGGTTTTTCCAGTTTCCCAATTAGTTCAGTCGGTGTGACTCCTGAAAGGCCTTTTAGGGTTTAGCAACCGTTTTAACGGTATCAGATTTCTTCACGCAATCTGGTTTGGAGATCTTGAGTCAACAGTTAAATGGGTTTGGTTAGATAAGCTGAATGATTATTCAGGTCTTTGAATGGCAGATACGGCCTGGAAAAGCTCCTGGAAGGTCGTTGAGTTTTGGAGTCACAGAAGTCAGAGTTGAGCTTTTTGCTTGTACGCCATATTTCCATGATTTTTTAAAAATTATTTTTTGGGGCTTTTTCTTTTTACCCTTTATTATTCATAGGACAGCTGAAGAGTGACAGGAAAGGTGGGAGAGAGAGAGAGGGACGACACGCAGCAAATGGGCTCGTACGCTCTATCCACTGAGCCACCTGCACGCTCCCTTTCCAAGATTTTTAAAACCTTTTTATGTAATGCTTTGAGGAAAGACTAGAGGACTTTAAAGACCCTTTGTCAGACCGAAGAACTCCTGACTCTGTTAAAGGGATGCAAATCTGATTAAACTCCTGCGAGGCGCTTAATGAAAGTGAATTAGTAAAGAGTCAGCTTCAGCGTGGCTGTCATAGACTCTCCTGATTTACAGAAGAACAATTTAATACTTTAACGCATCTATTGATTATTATATGGGAGAAACCTAAATCTGTCCCAGCGTGACGTCTTCAGGTGTCTCACCGAAACCAGCAGATTGATCATCAATGTTCCCAAACAAACTAATTTCCTGTCGATCGATGCTGGACCTTTATATAAATAAAAGTGTGATTATTTTAGAGTCCGACCAGGTTCTCTGCTGACAAACGTCCAACACCGAGCATCATCACTGATCAATCAGTCAATCAGGAAGATCATCGATTTATCTTAAAGGCAGTAACGATCTCTGCGATCACACAGATGTCATTAAAGTGTCGATATAAAGGCTTAAAAATGTCTGATCGAAACGGAGGATGAATGTTGTCATGATTTGGCTGCAGATCTGGTCGATGACCTTTGACCTCTGTCTCTTTCAGGCGTCTCCACCTCCACAAGAAGAGGTCAGAGGTCAAACAGCCGTTCGTGCAGCTGGCAGGAGTTTCTCTGCTGAAGCCGCTGAAGGGCGTCGACCCGAACCTGATCTCCAACCTGGAGACGTTTTTTACTCTGGATTACCCCAAGGTGGCGCTAACTACCCCCACACAGCTACTAACCCTCAACTGGTGCAAACTAACATTTAGTTAGCCTGACTGCCCCGACCACCACCTGAACGCCTCGTTACTGCCCCTTACTGCCCCTCATGACCACGTGACTGACCTCATCTTTTTCGATCAATCAGCCAACACAACCTTCGACCCCTGGCTGACATTTGGGAGGCCGAACTTTCATCTTCATCTGCTCTGATCTCTCTGCTGCAGAATAACATCGAAACTGCCCCAAATACAGACTGATGTCCTCTTTTCACCATCTGATCGCCCCTTTTTACAAAACTTCAATCTGACAGCCTTTAGCTGCCATCTTTCATTATCAACATCCCCCTGATTGGTCAGCTGTCCTCTGACTGCCCCCTGATTGGTCAGCTGCCCCCTGCCGGCCCTCCCCTCCACTCTAACTGCTCTTACCTGCAGTCTGAATGAATCTGCTGTTTCCAGGTGGGGGATCTTGCAGTAATTTGAACCTTTTTGTTTTTCAGTATGAGATCCTGCTCTGCGTTCAGGATCAAGATGATCCAGCCGTTGACGTCTGTAAAAAGTTGTTGGGCAAATATCCCAACGTAGACGCCAGATTATTCATCGGTGAGAAAAATCTGCGGCTGTTTATTCAGCGTTTTATTCTGTTGTGTTCAGTTTCAGTCACTGAGTTCATCTAAGACACGTACTTCTCAGACTCTTGTTAGCAGCTAATGTTAGCATCTCTGGTTCTCAGGGGGAAAGAAAGTTGGAATCAACCCCAAGATCAACAACCTGATGCCGGGCTACGAGGGAGCCAAGTACGGGCTGGTCTGGATCTGCGACAGCGGCATCAGAGGTCAGTTTGTTAGTGACAGATGAACGAGCTGTCGACGCACTGATGTGTTTGTCATGCTAACTGTGTGTGTGTGTGTGTGGGGCAGTGAAACCCGACACCCTGACAGATCTGACCAATCAGATGACAGAGAAGGTGGGATTGGTTCACGGGCTGCCTTACGTCGCCGACCGCCAAGGCTTCGCAGCCACGCTGGAGCAGGTATGCTAATACTACTTAGCATTAGCCTCTGAAGTTACTATTAAGTTCATATTTTCTTATTCCAGATAAATGTTGACATTTAAAAAACAAAATATAAAGATATGAGCATGCTAATATTTTACATTAGCTGTTGAAAGCTAACGTGATAAATGTGTCATGTGAAATAATAATTGGTCTCAGCCCTGCGGCTCCAGCAGCTAATGCTAACCTCTGCTAAAGTGTCTTTTAGCTTTATTGATGCTAACAGATACTAATGCTAACCCGTTGTCAGGTGTATTTCGGGACATCCCACCCTCGCTCCTACATCTCTGCTAACGTGACGGGGATAAAGTGCGTGACGGGGATGTCGTGTCTGATGAGGAAGGACGTGTTGGACCAGGCCGGTGGATTAGTGGCCTTCGCTCAGTACATCGCCGAGGATTACTTCATGGCTAAAGCCATCGCTGACAGGTTAGCACGTTAGCATTAGCTGCTGCGGTGCGGCTGACGACGTTCTTCAGACGTGAAATGAAAATGATGCTTTCTGTCTCTGCAGAGGCTGGAAGTTCTCCATGGCGACACAGGTGGCGCTGCAGAACTCGGGGTCATACTCCATTGGCCAGTTCCAGTCCCGCATGATCAGGTGATCTCACAACTCTTCATCTGATTGGCTGTTTTCATTATTCCAGTTTTTTTCTCCAGTCTGTGAAACATTCATGTTGTCAGGTTGTGAGTTTATTTATTTTTAAATTGTGGTGCGATTCAAAGTTTGGTCTTTGACTTTTTCTCCAGTTTCATTACATGAATGATTTTATTTGTAGTATTTTCAGGAAGCATTGATTTTATTGAGTGAATGTGTGTTTGCTGTATTTCACCACATTAATTGTGACGTTTCACTCAGATCAGTGTTTGAACTGTTTTGTGGCTTCAGGTGGACGAAGCTGCGGATCAACATGCTTCCTGGCACCGTGCTAGAGCCGGTCTCAGAGTGCTTCCTGGCCAGCCTCATCATCGGCTGGGCTGCTCATCATGTCTTCAGGTACGCAGTCAATCAAATCCGCTGTACTGATCAGCCCGTCACGGCTCACCTGAAGCTCCAACATCTATGATGATGATGTCGCTCAGCAGAGACAGAAATCAGCTGCTGGGATTTATAAAGAACGACTGTATTTTAATCTGTGTGTGTGTGTGTGTGTGTGTGTGTGTGTGTGTGTGTGTGTGTGTGTGTGTGTGTTAGGGTGGGACATGATGGTCTTCTTCATGTGTCACTGTCTCGCCTGGTTTATATCTGACTACATCCAGCTGACCGGAGTTCAGGTATGTTCAACAATGTGCTTTTACTTTGAAAGGACACTGTTCCTTTTTATTTCATAATTTATATTTTACTGAGTTTAATTGTATTTATAATTTACCTGTTTCGTACAGACAGCAATGATTTCTGTATATTTACAGACTTTTCATTTTAGGCTTTTATTTTGTAAGGATATTTTCTGTTTTTATTATTAAACATAAAACAAAGAATAAAATAAAATAAATCTACAATAAGATAAAGACAGAATATAAAATAAAAGGACATCTCAGAGTGTATAAAAGTATGTTGAATACACACACACACGTTTTCTGAGGCATCAACACGTCGCCCCGCTGGTTTTATTCTGACGCCTTGAAGTCCACCTGCAGACGTGTGTGTGTGTGATCTGTCACTGATTGGTTATTGATCGATCACCCTGCAGGGCGGCCCGCTGTGCTTCTCTAAGCTGGACTTCGCGGTGGCGTGGTTCATCAGAGAGTCGATGGCGGTGCAGATCTTCCTGTCGGCTCTGTGGGACCCGACCATCAGCTGGAGGACCGGACGTTACCGGCTGCGCTGCGGCGGCACCGCCGAGGAGATCCTCGACGTCTAGTTACCATGACAACCGGACGCACCTTCCTCCTCCTCATACTCACAGTGAGCAGAGAGGAAGAGGAAAAGATGAGAGACTGACGTTTGTTTTTGTTTTTTATGAGGAAAAACTGAAGAGTGTGTGTGTGTGTGTGTGTGTGTGTGTGTTTTTTAACTATTTATGTTCCTTTTGGTGCTAAAAAAGCTGAAGAATGCAGAACAAACAAGCCAATGAGAGCCAGCAGAGAAAAAAAAAAAAAAAAAAAGAGAACATAAATGTGAGGGAGTGACACGTCGCACTGAACCATCTGATCTCTGATCACTTATCAATAACAGAAAACCAATCAGCCAATCAGGAGAGAACAGCTGAAATTCTCTCTCCTGATTGGCTGATGTGTTTCCTCTGTGGCTTCCTGTTTTTTAATGAAGCAAATAAAAGATCTGAACTGATGCCGAAGTTTAAATACAACAAAACCTTTTACTTAAAAATCTGAATTTGTTCAAGTTGTTTTTCAAACTAAAAGTCTGAAATGAAGTTTAAACTTCGTGTTGTTGTGTTTCCACACTTCACTAATTATTTAGTTATTTGCTTCCATGTTTTTGTTTGGATCAGAAAATAATTGAACAGAGTTGGTGGAAACTCTGCCGTCAGAAGAAAAACAACATGGAGACATTTCCTCTCTTCAACGTCGTGAAGTTATGAGGAAAGTAGTTTCCTGTTTCCAGGAATGATTTTAAGATTTCCAAACTGGGCCTCTTGTTTCGCTGAATCGCTCAAATAAAATGTATTTATTTTATTGATCTGCAGGTTTGGTTTAGTTTGTGAACAATCAAAGTTTTCAGGGAGCTGACGAGAGCACGTCAGAGACAAAGAGTTAATATTTCAAATATTTTCTCCTTAAAAACAGAAATAAAACACTGAGTTTCTTTAATTCATCGATTACAGCCGGAAAGACAAACGACGACTGTTTGTCCTCAAAGTCAGAAAAAAAACCTGATGTGAACCCGATCAGCCGACGAGGAGAGAGACGATCAATTCTCTCTGTTCGTCAAACCTTTACTAAAGAAGAAAAAATGGAAACTTTTTAAAATTCTGTCTTACGATATTTTATCATTGTTATAAAAAAGAAAACAGTGTTTGTACCTTCATCAGATGTCGTCGTTTTTCATCTCTTCGATCTCCTGATTTTACGACCTTGGTGACCCATCACGATTATGAGCACTTTGTCTGGTTTGTTCATGGTTACCAACAAGAATTCACATTTACGGGAGCTTTGTCTCGTAGTTTTCAAATCAATCTCACAATCAGGAGAAAAGAAACGAGACTAAACGATTGTAAGTCTTAATTTTAAAAATGTCTTTTCTCTTTAGTAAAGTCGAAGTGAGAAAACAGCGACAAACCTTCATCGGCCAGCGAGGTCAGAGATTTTGTAGGTCTGCAAATCAAAGGAGTTTTTGATTGTTTTTATTCTCCTTCCTCCCTCGGTTAAAAAGAAAAAAATTCAGCACTGAATGAAGTCCAGTATTCTGACGTTTAAAGGTCGCGACATTTCATGTGATTCACAAAATATCAAATAAAACACAGGACCAAAAATAAAAAAGTCAAGAAAAAAAAGACATTTCTGAACTTTTTGGTTTTGCAGAGTCTAAACACTGTAGACTGTGTGTGTGTGTGTGTGTGTGTGTGTGTGTTTTTTTAAAGCTGCGTTGCTTTCCTGTTAGCTCTTAGCTTTTAGTGTAGCCTCGGGTTTGATTGATGACATCAGCTTGAGTCGGACGAGCCCGTGTTGCTGTCGTCCAATAGGATCAGTAGGATTCTTATTTGTTTAATGTTGTTTTTTAAATTACAATTATCTGCTGTAGTTTGCGAACCGACCAATCACGGTTGAGGATTGAGTCAACGCAGAACAATAAAGTTTTATCCTTTGAAAAGTGTTGTTTGTCTACAGTCTGATTGGCTGCGGTTGACAACGGTGGGTGGAGCATGCAGAAACAGAACAGCCATTGGTTGTCAGACTTATTTATTCAGTGATTCATGCTACAACTTCCTGTTACACTATCAGAATAAATTAAAATTAAACAAATTTGTTTTTGAATCAAGCAGAGATGAAAGCCCCCCCCCCATGCACTGCTTCAATATTAAAAATATTTATGACAATAATAATAATAATAATCCCACTTGCTCCCACAATGCACCACAAGTACTTTACATTCATTTGCAAAAAACAACAGATACATTCAGTATAAATGCAGTCGAGTTTTCAGCACAGTTTCAGTGTCGAAGGGAAAAAAAAGAATTTCAAAATAAATTTGGGATAAACTGAACAGTTTCAAAGATTCTGAATTATTTCAAATTAAAGATTTTAATTAACGAAAAAAGGTCTGAATAGGCTGAAAGACTGAAAATATATTTTCAGTCACTTCAGAGACTTTTGTTTTCATGTCTTCATGTTACACGTAACAAACATACGACACCTGTTCTTCACATCTTCATATGCAACATGTCAGATGTCATACAACACACGTTACATGTTAAATACAATTACACCTTAAAACACACAAGTGTAACAAAGTGTAACACACTCAAACCATGGCAACAGTACATACAAGTACATTTTGTTACACTTTACATGTAGTGTGTATATGTTATATACACGTATGTACAAGTCAGTATTTTACAAGTGAGAACTTTTATTGTACAAAGTGTTTCATGTACTTTTATCTACATGCTACTAATGTGCATTAGATTGTCATTTTATAATTTCATATTAAACAAATTTCAGTTTAGGCCATTTTAAAAACAAGACTGTATTTAACATGTAACATCTTAAATACTTATAATCACGTTTTGTGATGGTCACGTGTTATGTAACATGTTACAGGTAGCAACACAGTAAAATGTTACAGTATGTAAGTGTACATGAATTGAACTGTCACAGCACCAACAGTCACACGTGTTCACTGCGTCACACGTGTCCTCAGCTGTTACATAGTCATGGAAAAAATTATTAGACCACCCTTGTTTTCTTCAATTTCTTGTTCATTTTGATGCCTGGTAAACTAAAGGTATATTACCTGAAGAATACAATGAACACGAACAAAAAATGCAGCTGATTACATAATACTTTATGTCCTATTTGACATGCTTAAGCTTGTATTCTCAGGGTATATAAGAGGCCATTTCATGTCATAAGCAGCACTGCACATGCAAAGGCCTAGAGTGGTTTCCTGCTTACATTCAAGCCGTAACACAACTCAGAAGTTGTCAGCTCTCACATAATGTCCTAAAACAAAAGAATTATGTGAAGCCACAAAGGCAGCCATCTTGGCACTGCTGGAAATTGACATGAGTGAGAGACAGGTAGTGAAAAAACTGAAGATCTCCAAGACAGCCATTCATTACACCAAGAAAAAACAAGCCGAACATGGTACTACCAAATTGCCAGCTGGTCGCAGCAGGAAACGTCTTTCTACCCCACGAGATGACCGTGCACTCATCCCTTCCTGTGTAAGGAATCATCGTCAGACCTCCAGGGACCTTAAAAATGAGTGGGAAGCCCTTCATCAACGAAAGGCAGAGGAAAGCCCGGTTAGTCTTTGCTGGGGATCACAGGGATTGGGCTGTTGATTATTGGGCTGTTGATTATTGGGCTAAGGTTCTCTTCAGTGATGAATCCAATTTTCAGTTGATGCCCACTCCAGCCAACTTACTGGTTAGGAGGAAGCATGGAGAAGCCTACAAACCGAAATGTCTTGCCCCTACAGTACAACATGGGGGTGGATCTGTGACGATCTGGGGTTGTTTCAGTATGGGTACAACAGCAAATGCAATTGTGTGAAGGGTGAATGAACCAGGTCATGTACAGGGCTACGCTTGAAAACAGTCTTCTTCCATCAGCTGGAAAACTCTTTCCTGCCTCGAAATGACTGGATTTTCCAATAGGACAATGCCCCTTGCCACACGGCAAGGTCAGTTAAAGCCTGGATGGAGAATCAGAACATTCGAACCCATGCCTTGGCCTGCTCAATCACCAGAACTAAATCCAATTGAAAACCTGTCGAAAATTAAACGCAAAATGGAGAACCACAAGCCCAAAAACAAAGCAAATTTGTTTACATTTGTGCAACAGGAATGGGCTCATGCGACAGCAGAACAATGTCAGAAGCTGGTGGAGAGCATGCCAAGACGCATGGCTGCATCAAAAACAATGGTTATGCAATCAAGTACTAACTCCTGTGTTCATCATGTGACTAAAACAGACAGAAAAGAAAACATGGAATGCCTAAAAGCACTGTTTTTGGCAGTACAATGCCATAGCTATTGATGTGAGAACTTAAGTGATTTTGGTTATCAAGAAAACCATGGAAAATGGCTAGATATCAGCTCTTAAATTAAACTCTTATGAGCTATTTTTGTTGTTATCATTAAACGTGTCCATACAAATGTACCTTTAGTTGTACCAGGCATTAAAATGAACAAGAAATTGAAGAAAACAAGGGTGGTCTAATAATAAGTGTGTAACATACAAGTATCTCATGTAATGATGATACTCACCTGTAACTGTTTACATGATGATAAATGTGTTCGTCACATTAACATGTTACATGTGATCTGTCACCGTTTTTAAAAACAGCCAATCAGCAACACACACAAATAAAAACAACACAAAGACATCTGTGAAGTTTTGAAATGCATGCTGGTAAATCTGAGAGCAGGTGCAGAGCTTAAACATTCTTTAATTAATTAACTGATCAAACGGCTTCCTTTGGTTTTGATTGATTAGGACACCAGGTGTGGTCTGACAGGGTGGGCGGGGCTACACGTGGACGGAGGCGGGGCAGTAATAGAAGTCGTAAACATTCATATCCACCGTAAAACCCTGAAATTTGGTACAAATATTTTTACTTCATATAAATGAGAATTGTAACTTGTAAAAGGTGAAGACATGAAAACATGAACTTTTCCATAATTAAACAGTGGAAACCTCTTTCTCATTGTGTCGACTCAAACAACCAGAAACAGTCAGATGATCGTCATGGTAACAGGGAACAGGAAGGTCAGGCGGATCGATGACGCCTGTTCACATAATGAATCTGTTCCATGACTTTATATTCAGACGTCAGATAATCTGCAGGAAAACCTTTAATGATCTGTTTGTACTGATCGCTGTCGGAGGTTTCCACTGTGAACGTTTCGTGATGAGGGAACTTAAAAATGATGACACACTACAACGAAAAAACAGGAAGTGATGTCATAATGGGAGAATGAGTTGGTCCAATTAAAAGGCATGCAAACTTTGGCTTGGTTTGACTTTTCTCATCCAATTTCATTAAAAAAATTAAATACTTAAAAATTCAAGTTCTATGAAAATAGTAAAGAGTAAACATTGAAAGCGAACAAAGAGCAAAGCCGCTTCCTGTCACGCCATATTTGAGCTCCTCAAAACATTTAGAAGGTCAGAGGTCAGAAGGCAAAGTCGGCATCTGCAGCTTCCTGTTTTTTTGTGGCTTGTTTCCTGTTTAAAGAAAATTATCAACACCAAAAACCATGAAACGAAAATAAAAAGGTTTCTTTATCGAGCGAAAATAATATAAAAAAAACAGGAGTTGGATTTGAATTAAATACATTTTTAATAGAAAACAAGAAGGTGGGACATTTGAAGATCAACCAATCACAGCTCAGACACACACACACACACACACACACACACACACACAAATATATATACACGTATAAATACACACACGCAGGTACGACAGGTGGGCGAGACATTGACAGTGTTACCTATTTCATGTTGTACAGTATAAATACATTCATGATTAAAAAAACATCCCAAAAATACACCAACAGTACGACACGTAACAAAAAAATTATATTTTTAACTGAGTGAAAAAATTCTACAAAAAAAATCCAAACTCGACCCGCCACCGAAACTCCATGTAAAAAATAAAACAGCAGAATAATTCAGAAAAATAAGGCACAGAAGAGGGTGGAGACCGCAGCCACCTAAGAGTCTGTAATAATAATAATAATAATAATTCAGCCAATCACACAGTAGCATGAAGTGCCGATGAAAAAGGCACAGTGCTGAAGAGTTTAATTCTTTTGAAGAAGTCCATTAAAAGGCAGTTAAGAATTTAAATTTAATGAACACAAAAGGAAAAAAACTCAATTTAAAAACAAGCCAAGAATGGAAACTGATTTCATTTTGCTTTTTGTTTAAAGTTACAGTGAAAAATGATCTAAATAAATAACTTCAGATATTTTACAGACCAATTTCTATGCATGCTGAGTAACTTTAAATATAAAAACTAAATATAAAACATTTCCATCGTTTGGGAGGTTTGAGGGGGAAAAAGTCACATTAACTCAACATTTAGAAAAAAAAAGTTGAACTCACATTCGCTCCTCGTTGGACTCCGTTACCCACAATGCATTGGTACTGGGCGCTCAGTCTGCTCAGGAATGTGCTCTGAAACCTCTGTAACCGTGGCAACGCCCCCTCATCACCCGTCACTGTGACGTCAGAGTGTTTGTAGGCACAGAAAGCTCTCCCATTGGTCTGTTTGTTCCCACCGCGGGCCAATCAGAAGTCTGGTCAGCTCCAAAGGTCAAAGGTCAGATCCAGGGTCATCCAGCAGAGGGTCAAAGGTCTTAAGCACTGATGCTAACAAGTAACTAGCCTGGTAGTTAGCTGTTAGCATGTTAGCATAGAGTTTAAACCTGAAGATCGCTGCTGCGCGTTTAGCAGCAGTCAAGTGACAAGATCGATAAACTATATAAATTATACAGACTATAAATATTTATAGTTTATTTACTGTTTATTTACTCTGTAACTTTGTAATTGTTTCTGTTTGATTTTGGCCAATAGGATGTTTAAAGGGACAAAGCCCCGCCTCGCGAAATTAATTTATGAATGAATTCACTTCCTGTCTGAACTGTGACAATCAGCGTCCGTCCGTCTGTCCTGAAGTGTTTATTTACATCTCAGTTGTTTTTTTCTCCATGTTTGGTTGATTTATTTAATTAAAGGACACTGAATAAACTGCATTTTTTAATCACCTGATGAGTTCACTGCAGTTTACTTGATATTCTACATTAATATTAAACTTTAATCATTTTTGTTTCCTTGTTGGTGTCTGACGTGACAAGTTAAACTCAAGGCTAACACGCTAACGACCCCCTGACATCTGTCTGACAGGCACCTTCGGGGTCAAAGGTCAGATGGTGGACTTGGAGAAGGACACTCGGAGGTGCTGGTTGTGGTCCAGCTGGTGGTCGTGCAGAGCGATCAGAGCCTCGATGGCTTCCTCCACCGACGCCAGCTGCATCAGAGCCATCTTCCTGTCCTTCCTGTGACAGCAGAGGGAGTGACATCATCAAACACATGACCACAGGGGGCGGAGGATGTTCAGTCACATGACCGACAATCAGACAGGAAATATTCTTCTGCTGCTGTTTTATGACGAGCTGCCACACAACGAAACTAACGATATAATTAAATTAATCAGCGATCAATCAATTAATAATCAATCAGGTCTGATGTCAGTTTGCTCATAGTTTTCACTCTTCATTTACACACAGCTTCATTTATTATTCTCACCGACGACACGTTTACTGTCTTTTCATCCCTCCAGGCTCACACAGCTATGAATTGTGGGTAATTCGCTCAGTCTATCACATGAAGTCATGTGACCTGACATGAGGCTGATGTGATGTGAAGAAGAGTTAACGACAAACTGAAGGACTCACTGGAAAAACTTGAAGGCTTTGACTGTGAATCCGCTGGAGGAGAATAAATCCTTCAGCTCGTCCTCGCTGACCGACGAGCTACGAGACAAAGAGGAGGGGAAATAATCAGATGTGACACACAAGGACTCGTGTCGGCCGGCGAGGAGCTGAAATCGAACGTAAGCGGACTGACGGGATGTTGGAGAGGTGCAGCGTGGCCGACGGAGGGAAGATGTTGTTAAAATTTTTGGATCCAGGTTTTTTGAAGCGGTGGAGGGCGGAGCCTGAGAAGTCCCGAGTCAGCGTCTGTTCTTCCTGCCCCGCCCCCCCGCGAGGCAGCTGCACCACCGGGTGTTTGGACAGCATCACCCGGATCACGTTACCATGGAGACGCTGGCCGTTCAGGTGACTCATCGCTGTGAAAAAAAAGGTTTTATTTTTAAGAAGAACATTTAAAGAGATGAAACATTTGAAATGTCGACTTTAACCCCCCAACAAAGACAGAAAACAGTTTCCATTCGTCAGCAGAGGAAAACAAAGAGTTTGGTGTTTAACTTTCTTTTTCTAAAAGTTATTGAGATTTATTTCTAAGCTGTAAAACTTCAGCTGATCTCACATATTTTAGTTTAGTTTAGTTAAAAAGATCAGCTCCATCAGTTTGTGTTTAATACCAGCATGTAGTTATCGGACCTGCTGGTCTTTAACTTTACTGACTGCAATTATAAGATAAAATATATAAAAATAAATAAAAAATATCAAATATAGATAATTTGTCTTTGTTTTCCACTTACAGATATTTCTATGACTTCACATTTTATCTTTTTATTTGCTGAGTTAGTTTGTAGAGTTCTTCTGTCACTAAAATGAACTGAACATTTTACAACAGCTCAGACTTCACTGTTCAATAAAAAACAACTAAATGTTTCCCAAATCAGCCTGCGTCCAACCAGAGGCTGCTGAGGAGAGTCGAGAAGATCAATCTGAAATACGATAAATCATTTCTGATCTGAAGACTGAACCAAAGCGCTCTCAGCGTTCCACTTTAATCTCACAGAGATGAAGTTTTCTAATCTAATGCGACTAAAACCAGAAAAACTCGTTTCCACAAACAGCTGAAGAAGTTTGGACAGAAAACACTGACGTCTTTTTGTTTCACAGTAAATGAATGGAAATGTGTTTCAAACCGAGTTGAGCCTGCGTGGCGTCGCTCATCTGAACGAGAGCGTTTTCCTTCTTATTGAAGAGGATTTTCACTCTCTGAACGTCCCCGTAAACACCTGAAATCACACAAACACACCAGAAATGACTTTTCATCGATTCAGAACATCAGAAATATGATTCTGTTCAGAAAGACGACGGAAAAACTGATTAAATATATTCTCAGTCTTTAAGTTAATAATAAGTTAATCAGTTCTGAGCAGACCCCTGAAGAAAATACTACTACTACTACTATTACTATTACTACTACTACTACTACTACTACTAATAATAATAATAATAATAATAATTATTATTATTATTGTTATTATCATTATTATTATTATGAAGAATACACTTTCACATCCTTCTCTCCAGGACACACACACTGTTCTGTCTCAATCTTTTAGTTGGATTTCAGATTAAATGGCGTCGCCTGTAAAAAAAAGTCTTTAACTGTTGAGTGTAAACATGTAAACAGATTATTTACAGCAGGACAACACGTAAACAACCACGAACATAAATGAGTGTGTTGCTGTCGCTCTGTTAGGTCTGTATTAATGATTATTAATCTTTTAGTGTTTCTTACCAAACAGGATGAAGAGGCAGTGAGGTGAGACGCTCTGCAGAGACAAAAAGTGTTAATAAAGTTAGTTTAGTGTGCTGCGCTCTGATTGGTGGGTTGCTGAGAGACCGTGTGTGACCTCTGACCTCGGGGTTCAAGTTGGACACCAGCAGCACAGAGTGGACAGCAGGAGGCGCCACCTGCAGGGAGACTCGAGGAGGAGACACCAACGAGCCGGGGACGGCCGCCATCGACAGACCTGAGGACCGAGAAAACTTTATTTAAAACTGATGAAGCATTAACAAAGAAGTCAAAGGTAGTGTTGCAAAAAAGAGTAACCCAGTGGTAGATGTACTGTGTGGATCCTAAAGACTACCAAGATTATTTCTAAGCTATACCACCGCCTAATGCTGTGCCAAAAACATACATCACTCTATGTAAAAGCAAAATGGGAACATGAACTTAATATTACAATTACAGAAGAGCACTGGCACCACACCTGCCATTCACCCCAAACCTCTACAAACTCTCTAAAGTGGAGAATTTAACTGGAAGAATGTAATTTGGTTCTTTATCACTCCTCATATAAAAAGTAAACAACTCCTCAGGCCACAGTCTTGCTGCAGTTACTGTGGCGGCACGGATGCGCACCACTCCCACATCTTCTGGAGTTGTCCGGGAATCCAGCCAGTTTGAGTAAAGTAAGTAGTTAGTACTGTGATAAATGTAGTTTTAGGCTATAATGTCCTGAAGGAATGTGCTATACTGTCCTTGGGAAATATTACCACAGTAGTACATAAAGAGGACCAATATTTGACTAAGATCCTGCTAACAGTCCGTAACAAAAAAATGGCTCAAATCTGATCCACCGCAACACTCTGACTGGACAGGAGATCTTTCTAATGGAGAAACTGACATATACATATATATACTGAGGGAATTTGCTTTCTATAGAAAATGGGACAAATGGATTCATTTTTAGACCCAATCATAAACTAGCTCTTCACATTAAGTGTATACATATTGTAAATGAACTTTTTTTGCTGCATATCTATATATATATATAAAATATATATATATATATATATAAAATATATATATATATATATATAATATATATATATATATATATATATATATATATATATATATATATATATATATATATATAATTTTTTTTTTACTTTTGTTCTGTAACTGTAAAATGTAACTGATCCCCTTTTTTTGTTTATTTTTGTACTTTGAAACTAATACAAATTTTTGTGGAAAACAAAAACTGACACAGGGCAGAAACAATAAAACTTTAAAAATTTATGAATGAATAGAAACAGAAAAATATGAACTTTTAATGTTTTCTTTTATTGTAACTATAGACACACACATACATATGTACATTTTATATATAATTATATTAATGTTTGACAACAGAATGAACTAAAATAAATGTAG
>CM041545.1:22955000-23017500 GCA_023238725.1 Scortum barcoo | reverse complement strand
GGGGGGCGGGGCCTGAGCTCACCTGTGGACAGGTCAGAGGTGCTCATGTTCGCAGAGCAGCTGAAGGAGGAAGTGAACGCTGTTTCCTGCAGAGAGAGAAAAGAAATTAAACTAAACCTTCTTCTTACAGACTGGTTAATAATTCAGTGTGTTAATGGGGATTATAACCTGCCTCATACACAACTTAGACACTTACTGCACAAAAAGCTTCAAACACTCTAAATCAGTTTTACTATTTTTGCCTTTGTGGTTAAAAATTGAACAAAAATCATTAGTAATAAGTATGATTGATTAATTGGTTAATTGAACAGATTCAGTTTATGGTAAAAGAGAGAAAGATGAAGAGTGACAACAATAAACAATTCATCAAATATCAACAGACCTCAGAGTCTTTGATTAACGAACTGATTGATTGATTGATCAGTTGTGATCACCTGGACTCCAGAAACTGTTTTAGATCCACTTCAGACTGTGGAGACTAAAACTGGACGTTTACAGTGATTTTATTCTTTTGTTTACATAAAACACACCTGATATAAAAACAAAAAATAAATATAAAATAGAAGCTTTTTAATTTCATAAATATAATAATCAAATGTGAAATATGTACAAATATAAGTACAACAAATGTAAAAATGAACGTAAACCAAAGAAACTTAAATATTTATAAAAATTTCATCACAGATTGAACCCGTTTCTTCTTCACTCAGTTCTCGCGAGATTTCAGGTCAAATCCCGCCGCTGAGTCGTCACTTCGTTCGAACCAAAACAAAAACAGAAAAACGACACACGAGCCACAAACAGCGCGCGACACGCGGGGAAACGAAGCGCAGAGAGGCGGGAAACGTTCCGGTAAACAAGCAAACAAGCAAACAAGTAAACAACAACAAACGGGAGCGCGCGGCTGACGCCAGGGGCTCGCGCAGGTGCGGCTCAGTCACCAAGGAAACGCGCGGCAGGAAGGAACGCCGCGGCAGGGAAGGAATGTTCGGGAATGTTCGGGAAGTTTTCCCGCGCTCACCCGTCCATGGTGCGCGAGGAGGATGAAGAGCAGCGCGAGCTCCGCGGCCACCGGACAGCCGCGAGCTCACTTCCCGTTCAGTGACGTCACGGCAGAACATGGCGGCTCGCGCAGACACGCCTCACATCAAAGAGATCGATACTGATCAATAACTCACAAAGTAATTTATGACCGTTTTATATTATTCTAACCAGAAGGATTATTGATCCTTTAAAATACCAATCAAATGATAAAGAACACATTGTTATTATTATTATTAATAATAATAATTTTTCTGACCCTAACCCTAACCCAGAATTCTCTAATTTAACATCAAACTGATCACCTGTTGAATAATTTAAAAAATATCATATCCAATAACTACTACATGAACAGATCATATATAAATATATATATAATATAAACTGTGTATCAATCACTGCAGTATAAATATAAAGTGTAAATATGTTTACAGAGTCTGTGTGAGCACATGAACTGAAGCAGCTTCCTTCATATTGATCAGCCTGCAGATAAACAGTCAAATACAGCACAAGTAAGGAAAATATTAAAGTAAATTTACTGACACGACAGAGTAAAAGTACTCCATTACATTGAAGTCCTGAATTCAAAGACAGTAAAGAAATAACCACAGAGCTGTCTCTGTGATATGAACGAATGAATTATTATATGATTATTGGTTTATTGTTCTAAAAGATGGAGGAAGAATTTTAATGATGCATCTGATTGACTACATTATTTACAGGTTTACTGGATCGATAACAATTGATCACACTTCATAAACTGATCACGTTTTAACTACAGCTGTCAGAAAACAGGTGACTGAAGAAGGAGTTTTAAAGAAATGAGACAACAAAAAGACATCAGTTTGATGATGTGAATACATACATAGACAGTGCAAATTGATATGGTAGTAGTGCAAACTGGAGTCAGCTTATAAACTGGTTAAATTGGTTAAAGTGTTAAAGTGGTTAATGTGAATACTCTTATGTCCTGTAAAGTGCATGTTACTGCCGGAGCCCCGGTCCTCTTTGTTCTCTCCAGTCTTGCAGGTTCCTCACTGATTCTGGTTGTGGTCCATCTGTCTGAGGTTCACTGGCCTGGTGGGGACATGATCTGTGTCTGTGTTGTGGAGAGAAGGTCGAGTGGCCCAGAGCTCCATATGAGGACATCTAGAGATGCACCTGGACTCACAGACTCATTTCCATTACCTGTGATACCTTCACACATGGACTAAACCCATGAACTCAGTTTATCTACAGCTTATTACGACCCATGTTTAACTCCATATATGACTGATGATGATGTTCTCTGTACATGTGGCATCTATTGCACGTCTGTCCGTCCCAGGGAGAGGGATCCCTCATCTGTGGCTCTTCCTCAGGTTTCTTCTTTTTCCCATAAAGGCTTTTTTTTTGAAGTTTTTCCTGACCCGGTTCGAGGGTCTAAGGACAGAGGTAAGTGTCACAACTGTACAGATTGTAAAGTCCCTCCAGAGGCAAACGATGTTTGTGAATTTTGGGCTTTAAATAAATACATTTGAATTTTGACATACAGCTCACATATTCAGCTGTGTGTAAACTACATTAAATCTACACATATAAACATAAATACAGCATATTTATTCTAATTTATTCTGTTCTATATAAAGAGGCTGATAATAATAAACACTAATCCAACAGCAGCAGCAGCAACAGGAAACAGAAAAGGCCACTTTTATAAAATTTGTGAGAATAAAGTGGTGTGAAATCTGAATCAAACAACAACAATAATAATACTGATAATAAAGTTAACTACTAACTAACTGCTAAACTACTTACAACAACAACAACAATAATAATAATAATGAATAATAATGATAATGATAATAATAATAATAATAATAATAACAACAACAACAACAATAATAATAAAAATAATAATAATAATAATAATAGCTAATAATAATAATAATAATAACAACAACAATAATAATGATAATAATAATAATAATAATAATAATAACAATAATAATAATAATAATAATGTATATTTCTTGTGCTGGCTGTAATCTTTGAGGCTTATCGGTGTTTCTCTTTGATGTCCTTTGTGTTGTTATGAACATTTTAAAAATATAAAAAATAAACATTTCTGACGTCACTTTTGTCGCAGCAGTCAAACGTGAATGTTGATTTATCGATCATCGATTTATCGATCATCGATTTAAACATCTCTTAGACCCGTGACGATCTTTGCCTGCAGACCGGAAGTGTGTCGCAGTGTGTGCTGGGTGACTTCCTGTTGAGTGAAGTGGGTGAAAGGTGAGGAAGAGGAGCAGCCGTTCTTCATCTTTCTCAGTGATCCTTTTCAGATTAGTTGAATCAGACCTGACGATGCTGCAGAACTCAGGGTGAGTCCTCACCAACATGCAGAACTTCCTCCACAAACAGCGCTAAATAAGCTGCCGCCAGCAGGCACCGCAGCTTCTCCACAACAAGACGAGCTTTTAGTGAATTTAACGACTTTAGTTTTGCAGTTTGTTGAAGCCGAACTGAAAAGTGAAGGTTTCTGCTTCAGACACTTACGAGGTTAGGTCGAGCCTGTCTGACGTTTGACCTCTGAGCCAGAAGAGTTGAAAGTCGATGTTTTTCTACACGGAGTTTGGGGACAGCTGCTTTTGCACTCATTATCTAATCGTTATTGATGAGCTTTTCGGTATAAACACCGTGTATGTGATTAATCCAAGGTTTTTATGTTCTTTATAAGATTATTTTAAAAGTTCCATTTTTTCCTATGGAGTCTGCTTCACCACAAACCAATAAACAGCTCAACACCAAATGCAGATATTAGCAAATGTTAACGTAAGTAAACCGTCTTTAGACTGTGCAGGAGCTGAATTAAAATAACTTTGTGTTTCAGAGGCTGTCTGTAGTTCCAGTCTGTCTTTCTGAACTGTGACCTTTGAGCAAAGCACAGTTAAAGTAGCTGATTTTTCAAAGGAGTTTGGTGGAAGATAACTTCCTGTTCAGTTAGCTTGCTGGCTAAAAACAGTTTCTCCAAATTAATGTGTTTTACTTTTATTTTTATTTAGTATCAAAATACTCTCTGCTCTAATAAAAAGTAAATGTTCACGTTTTGTGAAAAATGACCTGATAACTTGCGATGCCAACAATAACCAGACAGGAAATACGCCTTCACAATAAAAGTACATGGTGTTATCTTTTGTGAGTGATTGATGGAGAGACATGATTGGTCAGCTGAGTGTTTCCTCGTTGGGCCTCTTAGTGACGTAATGTGACACCGTACAGGTGCTGTCAGGTGTCACAGGATGTCTTGTTGCTGTGTGAGTGTGTGACAGAGTCTTCACACACTTGTTGTCTAACATCTCTCTCATACATCATGTCTCTGTGACCGTCCTGAAATGAACTTTTCATCGTCTCTGATCGTTTATCTCCTGAAATCTCCCGAGGCCGGCAGCTCAATTAGCAGACGAGCAGGAAAAAAGTGTCGACTGTTATGAACTAACGTGACGTAAAGACAGCAGCTCCGTTTGTCCAGGAGCTGATCAATAAATAAGTACTGACCGATCAAGGACCAGTACCGCAACAACAAAAACAACAACATCAACAACTGCAAAAGCCAAAAAAACAACAACAAATGCAAAAAACAACAACAAAAAATACTAGAGGCAAAAAAACAACAAAAGCAAAAAAAAAAAAGCAACAACAGAAAAACAACAACCAGTCTGACAGCACTCAGCAGAGGAATGAGGCGTCCTGCAGGTAGAAAGCAGTGAAGCAGCAGCAGAGTTAATTGATCATTAAAGAATTAGAATAAATTCCCTTTCAAATCAAAGCTTCAGAGTGTAGTTGAAATCTGTCTTAACCATGTGATGTGATGCTGCCGCAGTACACGTGAAGAACAAGTATTACTGGGCAGAAAACTGCAGATGAACATTTAATATGCAGAAATTCACATTATAAAGCCGACCTCTGACCCCTGTAAGGATCTACAGCACGCTGACCAGCCGAAGGTTTCCACCTATATAAATATTTCATTATAACATTTGTGACTTTTTTAACCTACAGATAAAAATGAGGCTTGTATTGTTTAAAATGTAAAGTCAAATCCAAATATTCATTTTGTCGTTCTGAAGTTCAATATGAGGCTTCCTGTCATCACTTTTCTTCCATCTTCGTTTTAAAAATGTCTCTTTTTTTCTATCTGTCATATTTTTCTCTTTAATTTAATTCTTTAGCTCCAGTTCTGTTTTTGATCTTTCAGAATAGAAACTGTTTAATTTACGATGTGTTAGCGTGTTAGCATGTTCGCTCTGTGTTTCAGGAAGTTAGCCGGCTGCACGCTCTTCATCACCGGAGCCAGTCGAGGGATCGGTAAGGCCATCGCTCTGAAAGCTGCCAGAGATGGAGCCAACATCATCATCGCCGCCAAGACAGCCGAACCCCACCCCAAACTGCCAGGAACCATCTACACCGCCGCTCAGGAGGGTGAGGAGGAACAAAACATGGATTCATCCGCCATGGAAAATAGGCCCAATAAAATGCACTATTTTGTTTGTTTGTTTGATTAAAAAGTTCAAAGTGAGCAGCTGTTTATGTCTTGAATAGGATCCAGAGATCTCCAATTATCTTTTAACATTAATAGGAAATAGGAAAACATAAATTTATTCAATAACCTGCTCACAGCTTGTGTTACTGCCAACCAGCCAGTTTGTTTTCCTTCTCTACATGAACTCCAGATAATTAAATTATCAAATTCAAATTCATAAATGGAAACAAATCAAACAAAGACACGAAACACGTGTCCCCATCTCATCATTAGATCATATAAAAATATAATTATAATTATTTCTGTAATAATTCAGCTTTTAAAGCTGCAGACTGTCAGACTCTTAATGTGAAAGGATAAAGAACTCCGCCCATTATCCCACCCCCCAAAGCAATGATTGGATCAGTAGGTTCACACCTGGGGACCTTCAGGTATGAGAGCCAATGAGAGTCCTCAGGTGTTACTGAGCAGGTAGACCTTCATCTGCAGTCTGTAGCTAACATGCTAATGTTAGCATTTTACCTTCTGCAAGGTGTGAGAGGACCATCACCTGATAACATTATCTGTGTGTGTGTGTCTCGGTGTGTGTCTCAGTGGAGGCAGCAGGTGGGAAAGCGTTGGCCTGTGTCGTGGACATTCGTGATGAGCAGCAGATCGGAGAAGCTGTTCAGAAAGCCGTCGACAAGTTTGGAGGTAAACACTGATTTTTTTTTTTTTCATAGCGCTGAATAAAAACATCAGAAATGTTCAGACACAAAATTAACTTTTCAAAAAGGTAAAAATGACACAAATATTAACGCAATTAGCAAAGTTTAACTGATTAATAAAGATCAGACTTGAGAAATAATCCCATAAATTAAAAATCTGTTCCTACATTAAAGCAGGGCGGCCATGTTTTTATAACAGCTAATAATAATCAGTTTATGATATTATGAGACAGCAGTGTCCTCCCATAGGCTGATCATGAAACCTTCACTCTGTTTCACAGCATTTCTAGAGTCTGTAGAAAGCCTGAAAACCTTTTCAGTGTCAATACATTTATAGATTCATGTTTTCTTTCCCTTAAAGAAAATCAGAAGGCTTAATTACACTGTAAGAATTCACTTATAAACAAACAAACATGTAAACAAACAAACAAACAGTGGAAACCTCACAGATTTATTAATCACATGAACAAATGTCTGTTCTCTGGAGTGGATCGACTGACTCGTCCTGACCTGTCTGTGGTCGGATGTAAAGGTCAGGTGTTGGTCGGCGTGCAGGTGTTTGTTCTCGTCTGTCCTCTCTGGTCCTGCCAGCTGCTTCAGTCAAAAGCATCGTGAAGTGAAATAACATTGTCGTGTATGAAAAGTGAACTCTGTCAGCGGACCTCACAGGTGGGACGCTGTCAGGCTGTCAGCTGATGTAGTCTGAACTTCCTGCTCCAGCAGTGACATCATCACAGTGCTTGTCTCTGATTGGCAGGGATTGACATCCTGGTGAACAACGCCAGCGCCATCAGCCTGACAGGAACTCTGGAGACGCCCATGAAGAAGGTGGACCTGATGCTGGGGATCAACCTGAGGGGGACCTACCTGACGTACGCACACACACACACACACACACACATACCTGTGACTGATCAAACCTATCAATCATTCTTGTATTGATCCTTCAGCCTGTCAGTGTGACCTCGTAAAATGTCTGCTGCTGTTAACGAGCGTCTGTTAACGAGCGTCTGCATGTTTCAGGTCCAAGCTGGTCATCCCTCACCTGCTGAAGAGTCGCAGCCCTCACATCCTGAACCTGTCGCCTCCACTCAACCTCAACCCCGTCTGGTTCAAGAACCACACAGGTAACCATGGCAACGGACCTGTCAGCTTCCCATCATACACCTGTGCAGTGTTAACATATCTGTTTTGGGTTTTTCAGCTTACACGATGGCAAAGTACGGCATGTCCATGTGCGTTCTGGGAATGGCCGAGGAGTTCAGAGGTCAAATTGCTGTCAACGCCCTTTGGCCTAAAACCGGTCAGTGGCTATATGTTAGCATGCTAACAGGCTCTTCGACTCTCACAGTAAACTAGCATGCCAACAGACTGCTCTGCTCTGACATTTGTGTTGTTGCCATAGCGATCCAGACAGCAGCGATGGACATGTTGGGTGGAGAGGGCATCAGTAAACAGTGTCGTACTGCTGACATCATTGCGGACGCCGCCTACGCCATCTTGTCCCGGCCAAAGGACTACACGGGTCACTTCCTGGTGGACGAGGACGTCCTGAAGGAGCAGGGAATCCAGGACTTCGATCAGTACGCCGTCCATCCAGGTGACAGCATGCTAACTGAGCTAACGCTAAGTAAGCTTCCCATACACTGTCACATGGTACTCAAGGTGGTCTCTGATTGGTCGACAGGTCACCCTCTGCTGCCAGACTTTTTCCTGGACGAAGCACCGGAGTCACTGGTCAAACAGATGGAGCAACACGGTAAATACTACAGATACTGCAAACACTGTTTATACCGCTGGTGCTTGTATAAATATAGCTGATTATCTTATTCAAACAAATATAAACACTACAACAAGTACTTCAGAGTACTTCTGATTACGATGTGAATTTCCCTGCTGTGGGACTAATAAAGGAATCTGAATCTAAATACTGAGAGGTTCACACAGTATCAGTAATCTGTAATGTTACTGCAGTTCATATTTGTATATATTATGTTAAATACTGTTTTTGATGACCTCACGTCCTCTCCATCATGGAGACCCGGACCTGGGGGGGGCGGGGGGGTCGTGGACAGTTTGGTGGATCTTACTAAACGACAGCAGAGACGGCGGAGGGTTCAGAGGTCACAGTGGTTCATAAGTTTACAGTTTGTTCAGCAGCTTCGCCTCTTTGTTTAGTTTCTGATGTGTTCAGGTGTCTCTGCAGCTCCCCCTGGTGTCACCTGTTTGTCTCTCCTTGTTGCTAGGGGCAACTCCAGCCTTCAAACCACCACCATCATCATCATCGGCCCCGCCCCCCGCCGGTGGGCCGATAGAGAGCACGTTTGACGCCATCAAAGGAGTCATCAACGAAGACGTCGTGAAGTCGACACAGGGCGTTTATCAGTTCGACCTGTCAGGTGAGGTCAGGAGGAGGGTGACGTCGGTGTGGGGGGGGTCGTGTGGGTGTGTCATTAATGTAAATGTGTTTGTGTCCATATCAGGTGAGCACGCCGGCGTTTGGTTTCTGGACCTGAAGAGCGGTTCTGGCAGCACTGGGCGGGGCCAGCCGCCCGTCAAAGCTGACGTCGTCATGACGACGATGAGCTCCGATGACTTCAGCAAGATGTTTTCAGGTGAGCCGTCACCACGGTAACTCTGAGAACAAAACTGCCACAGCCTGAGCTCGCTCCCAGAAACAAGTCACTGTAGTGATGCTGTAACGGTAGCAATGATCTCGGGTGTTGTTTCCGTGGTAACAGTCGTGTCCCTCTGCGTGCTGTTTCAGGGAAGCTGAAGCCCACGATGGCCTTCATGTCGGGGAAGCTACGGATCAAAGGCGACATGACGCTCGCCATCAAACTGGAGAAACTGATGAGCCGCATGAACAAGGCCAAACTGTGAGACAGAGGCCCCACCCCCACCTGGTCACGCCCCACCGGGCCACGCCCACCTGCTGTTTGTAGATGTACACGTTGCCTTAATACTGAAAATAATGACTCGTTCAGACACTAACAAATGACCTCGATAATAAACTTATGAAGGTACAGACTGTTTCCTCTCTGCATGTGAACCATCTCAGTCCACCTCAGTCCACCTCAGGAACCTCACAGTCCATAAAACTAAAGTCCACCTTGCTGTCAGTCTGTCAGTCTGTGGTCGTGTTGGATGTTTCTGATAAAACAGCAGATAAAAATTAGCCTTTATGATTAAATCTGCACATTTACATGAAGAAAAGTGCTCATAGAGAAACAAAACGTAAAGAAACAACGCTCAGTGTCATTTTAATAGTACAAATCTTTCTCTCAACACTAATAAATAAAATAAATATAACTTTAATAAACATCAGCTACCTCAACCTGAGGCTGTTTTCATTTGATGATCATTGTGTGGAAAAACTATTCAAGTATTTGAATCCTCGTTGAAGAAGGTTGAATCTTCTTTCTATTTTATGTAATAATAATAATAAAGACGTTCTCACGGAGCTCCTGCAGGTTCGAGTGCTGACGTCTCAATCACATGTCGGCTAAGTTCAAATATTCAAATTTATTTATTTAGAGCCCAAAATCACAAACATCGTTTGCCTCGGAGGGCTTTACAATCTGTACAGTTGTGACACCCTCTGTCCTTAGACCCTCGAACCGAGTCAGGAAAAACTTCAAAAAAGCCTTTATGGGAAAAAGAAGAAACCTGAGGAAGAGCCACAGATGAGGGATCCCTCTCCCTGGGACGGACAGACGTGCAATAGATGCCACATGTACAGAGAACATCATCATCAGTCATATATGGAGTTAAACATGGGTCGTAATAAACTGTAGATAAACTGAGTTCATGAGTTAGGGTTTAAATGAATTTGATTTGATTTGATTTAGTTCGAGAAATCCTGCACATGACGTCCACATTAATCTGCTCTGACTAACAAAGGTTAATAACATGTTTCTATTAAATATCCTCAAACTGAAATAAACTTAAGATGTGAAAAATGAAAAAAAGAAGCTATAAACTGTTTGATGAAACGACTTCCTGTATAAACTGATTTATCTGCTTCGCTGATCGAAAACAGAAGGTTTGACCCTTCAGGGACTCCGTACTTTAGAGCTTCAGTTTGAATGAGAGGAGGTGGCTGGTTGGTTCAAACTTAAATGACCTTCAGAAACATTTAATCCTCTCCTGTCCTGTCAGAGTGTCTCATGGAGAAAATAGTTTTCAGGCGACGACGTTCATCATGGACGTGTTGAAGCTCGGAGGGGGGGCAGCTTGGTCAGAGGACTGAAGTTCACCACTTCATGTTCCAGGATTCATGTTTTCATCCAGGTGAGTTTTAAATAAAGTTGACTTGATTTAAACTAAGGAACGAGTCTTTTCCCTCATTCTTCATCATTTTGCTTTTCTCTGATTGTGACGGCTGAGGAGAAACAGAAACTTAAATAAACTTGAATTGTTCCCTTTGAGTTACCAGAAACCACAAACACAAGTCCTGACATGTCAGAGTCACTGTGATTAGAAAATATCGTGTTAAAGGGAAGAGTCACTCGTTTTCTGTTTGAATATAATTTAACATATAATATAATTTAATATTTAATATAGAAACACATGTTGTCCGGTGGTCAGTGAAGCTCTGTGCACATGACAGTGCTGTAAACTAACAGCTCAGGTTACAGCAGGTGTTTCAGGTGCAGGTCAAAGGCCCTCTAGTGGCTGAAATCAGAACCACAGTATAAAAACTTAAAGTTCCTCCTCTCAGTGCTCTGATGGTTTAAAACAATGAGGTGACGTGATGGTGGACTCACTGCATGAAACAGGAGGTAATTGTGGTAAAGTGGACTCAGTCTGTTTGTGAGCCACTTTGAGCGGGACAACAAAACGAAAGAAAAACCGCGCATGCGCACTTCGACGCGGCGGCTTCGACTCGTGTCTGCAGGAGCGACGAAGCAGCTCAGAGCTTCAGCAGGTAATTTCACACTTTTCCCTGTTTGATGAGGTTCTTGTTGGAGCTGTTGGTGTGGGAGTGATGCAGATTCCTCCTGTGATGAGGAACTTTACTCTGAAAATCACTTTAACCAACATGTTGAAGGTTTAATGAGCACAGACTAATTTCTGCAACAAGCCGCAGGGTAAGAGATTTTATTCTGAGGACAGTGAGGAGGTGTATTTTAAAGCATCATCTGATTTTAAATGTGTGAAATATCTGAATGTGTTGAACTTTAAAAGAAGGAAAAAAATTCCACTCAGTGATTTGAGTTTCAAAATAAATGTGGATAAATGAATAAGAAATAATCGGTATAATTCATGTCCTCACACACTGATATTTAAACTTCATGCTGATAACGAGTCATTAACGTTGAACTTCTCATGAACTCTGTAACGTGTGAGCACTTCCTCCTGCAGCTGTCTGTGGTTTCATGTTTGTGTTTTTCAGACAGACAGACGTGTTCGTGTCTGTCTCACTGGAGCTGATGTTGGTTTGATGCAGATGTGGATGACTGCTGCAGTATTTTCTGTAGCAGCCTAAACTCTCTTTATGTTCTGAAATGACCTGCTCTGACCTCGCACCGGCCGCCACATGAAACAGGTGTAAAAAGGTTTACACCTGTTTCCTCTGCACTCTTGCTTATTAGAGTTATTGGACTGTAACAGATAAATAAAGCAGCAGCAGCCTCTTTGACCACCTCAAGATTCAAAATTCATAACTTTATTTATCACATGACTTCTTTTATTTTATATTCTTGACATTCTTTATTTTTTACTTGTTAGCTGCTGAATTACCTGAATTAGTAAAGACCTCAACCCCCCATCACTTCCTGTTTTCTGTGTAATGCACTTTGAGCTGTTGAAAGGTGGTTTTGTGTATTTTGTTGTTGTTGTGGAAATTCTTATCCGCTCCGTCCTGGAAATTCTCTCATCCCTGGTGAATAATGAAATAGAGACTTCTGCCGGCCGACAAGGTTTTATTTTCTTTGCAAAGAAAAGGTCAATCAGCACACGAGCGGTCAGAGTGAAGAAGGACCCCGTAGATGGGGAGCTCTGGACAGTTATACCTGTGGAAACGCCCTCTAACATCTGTTTTCACACCCCTTTGTCTGATTGGCACTGGCCCCCTGTGATGTGGGCCTCGGGACATCCTGCAGGGTTGTGTATTCAGGCAGGAAGCCTCAAGAGGTCTAGACATCACACTTTAAAAGACAAATGGACCTGGCACCTGGGTGAGAAAACAGAGGTCGAGGTGTCTCGCATAGTGCCAGAGAGGAAGTTACAGTAATTTCAAAGAGATTGAAATAGCTATTACAATTTCTCCCTTTTGATTATTCATTAATCACTACAAAAAAAATAAGCTAAAACAAAGAAAAAGTAAGCAAAATAGTTACAACTTAATCATCCGACACATTAATTCACATGGATTTTAAAATGTATCATCATGGCAGTTGTTTAGAAGAGAAGAGAGAGAAAAAGGGAGTGGAAAAACAATAAGAAAAAAGTAAAACTAAGAAATTACAAAAAGAAGAGAATAATCAAAAAGAAAAACATTATTCACAGAATGTCATCATCAGAGTCAGAGTCTGAGCTGGGGTAAACGTGGGGATCAGGGAGGTGAAATGAGTCTGAACCTCGATCTGGGTCGTTGATGTTTACATGAACGTACGTGGAAGACTGGATGATCTTTTTAGTGAACACATTAGACAACCATTTCAGTACACACGGAATTAAGATGCTGAATAAAAAGAGAACAACTACAACTGGAATAATCATTGTCAAAAACCATGACGACCATTCTTGGCACCCAAGACTGTAGCCAAGAGAACCATGAGTCATTCGCCGCTTGTGGAGGTCGAATGGCATCTTGCATATGTTTGATGATGTCAGGTGATGTTTTCATATTCATCAGGGATATAAAAACAACAAGAGACATTAAGCATTTTGCAAATACCCCCTTTTTCAGCTAAAATAACATCGAGAGCAAGTCTGTGTTGGATAACTGCTGTTCTGATTGCGGACATTTCAGTGTTCATTAATGTAAGAGCCACTTCAGTTTGGTTTGCTAAGGAAAGAACAGACCAGGCTAGTCCATTAATTTTGTTCAGAGCTGCAGCCGTTCCGCCTCCTAAAAACAGGGACCAGCCAATGTTGACGTTGGGAGAAGTCCAGGGGTCAGCTAGTATATAACCATCGTATTTGGAGGGGACACCAGTAATATCTCTGTGAAATCGAAAATGTGTGGTGAATTGAGGATTGGTGGTAGGGGCCTTCTTATGGAAGACCTTTGTGTCAGTAGCAAGAATTGATGGATGGCAACAACCAGACCATTGAAATTGAGGTGGCAAATCATGATAGGCCTTTCTGCCGCAAGACCACATAATTCCTGGCTGGGATGAAAGTTGTTTAAACGGGCAGGCAAATCTTGTCAGGGTGTTATTAGGCCATCTGTGAAAGCAATTGGTTGATGTTACAGTATCCACAAATATTCTAGTTTGACAATTTGACTGGCCCAGGTAAGGGCCTGATGACGATGTTGAACAAACACAGGTCTCTGCATGCTGTAGGGGAACTTCAAATGCCATGTTACTAGGGGCGGAATAGGAATCAATACAGGTGATATTGGGATGTGAAGCAACTGAGACATTATTTCTGATCTGTTGGCCAGCAATTAATAACATCATCATTCCCCGAGGAACAGTACATTTTCCATGATCTTCTCTGCCCCAAGATTCTTTCATGTACCCTTTCAACACAACATTTGCGGTCAAAGGCTTTGCTTGCCATCTAGCTGCTAAAGCATGACAAACCCAACAGTCACCATGGATCCTTAGTTCCTTTTTGTGTAGGAGAGCTAGAGCACATGCACTGTTGTCACTGCACTGTCTGAGGGCTTGCTGCACTGTGTCCTCTTTGTGAACATCAATGTTTAAGTCATTAACGTGGTTGTCTTCAGAAGTTGGTGGGACAGTTCTAATATTTGACAGCATATTAAATGGGGTACCAACTGGGTTCGGTGGCCCATTGACTATGACTCTGAGTTGTCTGTACATGTCTGAGCTTGGATATTCAATTCCACACCAATATGTGCCTGCGTCAGTGGATTTGACATCAGAGATGGTGATCTGGGCTCCGTTGGAGTTTGGAATATTTGTTATTGTGAAGCGGGGATTTCTGTTTGGAGCAAAGGTTTTGTCAGTGGTGGCCACGATCAGGTGCCAATCGTGTGGGCCACAAGGGTCTCTGCATAGGTACTTGTCATATTTAGCATAATATGCATGAATTTGACCTGATTGCCAAATTTCGGGATAAACGGTGCAGGTGAATGTTGCATTTTGTCCCTCTGTCAGGGTGACAGTTTTGGCAGGTTTGTAGGTGTAGGCTTCTATCAGTATTGCAGAACATGATAGGATCAGTATCAGGTGGTGCATGGTGTAGTCTGATGAGAACTGGTTAATGTTGTATGTCTACTTGGTTTCTGTTGAGTTCAGGAAGGTATTCCTTGTGTCGTCCTCTCCTTGTGCTCGGTCGTCCCTCGCGTTGTCCGTCTTCGCGTCGTCCGTCCTTGCGATGTCCGTCCTCGTCTCGGCAGCTGAGTTCATTCGTTGGCTCAGGAACCTTCCTGCAGTGGTTGGCGTGGATCCATGTAGCTCTCTCAGCGACCTTTACGGCAGTATATGTTGTCAGGAGCACCTGGTATGGACCTCGCCAGCGTTTGGAGTGCCAGTGTTTCTTTCGCAGGTCCTTTATCACTACCCAGTCACCCGGTCGGAAATCATGGAGTGATGTGGAGGCTGGTAGTGGAAGGGCTGACTTCACCTGCTGGGAGATTTGAGAGAGAGTGGAAGATAAGTTTTTGCAATATTGTAGCATGTCATCTTCACATAGGC
This sequence comes from Scortum barcoo, assembly GCA_023238725.1. Taxonomy (NCBI): domain Eukaryota; kingdom Metazoa; phylum Chordata; class Actinopteri; order Centrarchiformes; family Terapontidae; genus Scortum; species Scortum barcoo. The sequence continues at coordinate 23,002,387 of CM041545.1, read as the reverse complement.
CAGTGGAGGGGAGTGGCCTGGTTACAGGCTCCACTCCAAGGGATGGAGGTCTGCCAAAAAGAATTTCAAAGGGACTCATGTTAACTCTGGATCTTTTTCTCATTCTCATATGCATTAGGACAATAGGCAGAGCCTTTGTCCATGGCAGTTCTGTTTCTTCGCAGCACTTGGCCAATTTTGATTTCAGAGTGCCATTTTCTCGTTCAACAGCACCTCCACTGGCAGGGTGATATGCACAATGCTGTCTGAGGTCAATGGCAAGAAATTCACTGATTTGAGTTATTGCAGAATTGACAAAATGTGAGCCATTATCGCTGCTCAGTTTAGCTGGTATTCCCCATCTGGGAATGATTTCCGTTAACAGAGCCTTTGCCACCACTTGGCTGCTTTGGTGTTTTGCTGGAAATGCTTCAACCCATTTTGACCACATATCAACCATTACCAAGCAGTATTTCTTGCCCTTCTGCTGGTGACAGTTCTATAAAATCCATCATCAAATGTTCAAATGGTCTCTCTGGTGGTGGGTGTGCGGCGTGTGTGATTGTTTTGGTTTTACCTGCGTTATGTGTTGCACAAACCATACATGATTGACAAAACTTCTGTGCGTGAGCTGAAAACCCTTTGGTGAACCAGTGTTGAGTTATGGCATCCAACATTCCCTCCTTTTGACACATGGTCCAATCCATGTGTCAATTTTGCAAAGTGAGGAAAGAAATGTTTGGGTAGGCAAGGTTTGTTATCGGGTCCCCACCACACCGCTTTTTTCTGTGTGGCACCGCAGCGGCTCCACAGTTTCCTTTCTTGTGGAGTGGCAAAGGACTGTATTGCTGTGAGGGAGCAGGGAATAGAGACTGGAGTTGAAACAAGCAAAGTATTACGGACAGTGGATTCAAGTGCAGCTCTTTTTGCAGCGGCATCAGCTCTTGCGTTTCCTAGAGAGATGGAATCTGAGTTGTTAGTATGAGCAAGACATTTGCAAACAGCAATTGAGTCTGGGAGCAAAATGGCATCTAGAAGAGCTGCGATCTTATCATGATGACAAATGGGTTTTCCGTCAGATTTCAGGAATTGTCTGTGTTTCCAAAGAGTGCCAAAATCATGTACAACACCAAATGCATATCTAGAGTCAGTGTAGATAGTAACTGTTTTGTTATTTGCTAGTTTGCATGCCTCTGTCAATGCTATCAGTTCTGCCGCTTGTGCAGAATAGTGAGAGGGAAGTGGACCTGAGAGAAGAGTGTCATGATTAGTGACGACAGCAAACCCAACTCTGTTTCGACCAGTTTGTGGGTCACGTGAAGCAGATCCATCTACAAAAAGAACCAAATCAGGGTTAGTTAATGGTATTTCTTGTAGATCTGGTCTTGGGGAGCAAACCTGTTGGAGGACAGCAACACAGTTATGTTCTTGTCCGTCATCTGGCGTAGGAAGAAGGGTGGCAGGGTTTAAAATATTGCATCTTTTGACAGTGATGTTAGGCATTTCTAAGAGTACAGTGTTGTATCTCATCCATCGTGCTGTGGAGAGGTGAGAAGTTTTTTGTTCAAGTAAAATTATGGACACAGCATGTGGAACTAGGAGGGTAACATCAGAGTAGCCCACAATGTCTCTGGAGGCCATAACTGCCTTTTCAGCAGCAGCCACAGCTCTGAGACATCTTGGGAGGCCTGCAGCCACTGGATCCAACCTTGAAGAAAAATAAGCTACAGGACGTAGTTTATTGCCGTGATCCTGCAACAAAACAGAAGTCATAAATCCATTTTTCTCATCTACTGTTTGAGTGAAAGGTCTGGTAGGGTCAGGTAGACCCAAAGTTGGTGTGGTCTGTAAGGCAAGCTTTAGTGCAATGAAAGATTGTTCCGTTTCAGGAGTCCATGTGAGCTTATCTTGTGCTTGTAGACCTCTGCCATGAATGAGGGAGGCGAGCGGAGCTTCAAGAATGGCATAGTTTGAAATGAATTGTCTACAATAAGAGCACATGCCAAGAAATGACATCATCTGTTTTTTGTGATGGGTTTTGGAAGATTCTGAATTGCATCTACTCGTTTTTGGTGAAAGAGTCTTTCCTTCAGAGGTAATGACATGACCTAAGAAAACAACCTTTTCCTGGACAAATTGGAGTTTCGACAAGCTGACTTTGTGACCACCATCAGCCAGATGTTTCAAGAGTTTGACTGTGTTGGCTTCACACTGTTCTTTGGTTGGGCTGCAGATCATAAGGTCATCAACATACTGCAGCAAAGCAGTGCCTGGAGAAAGAACATGAGATTCAAGACTTTGTCTGAGAGCCTTGTTGTAAATGGTGGGGCTTTCACAGTAACCTTGGCACAGGCGAGTGAATGTGTAGCCTCGTCCGTTGAAGTTGAAAGCAAACCAGAATTGACTTTCTGGATGGACTGGGACACTGAAGAAAGCATTTGAAAGGTCTACCACTGAAAAGAATTTAGCAGCAGATGGGACTTGAGATAAGATGGTGTACGGGTTTGGAACACTTGGGGCTCTGGGCTGGACTGCTGCATTTACTGCTTGCAGATCCTGAACAAAACGCCATTCTGTCGGTTGATCTTTATCTCTGATTTTCTTGACAGGGAACAAAGGGGTACGCACTGGAGAGTCATCACAGGGGACAATTACTCCTGCTGCTTTAAGGGATTCAAAAACTGGAGTTATGCCATCGATGGCCTCTTTTTTCAGTGGATATTGAGCCTTGCAAGGTCTAAAATCTGATTTTGGAGTGATTACAACAGGTTCACAGTCTTTGATGAGGCCAACATCATACTTACCCACAGCCCACAGTGTCTTAGGGACCTCCTGTAGGGCTGTAATGGCTGTAGCTTGTTCTTCAGACAAAAAAGAAAAAGATTTAGAAGTGCTTTTAGGTACCAGCTGGATTGTTCTTTGAGTGTGCACAACAGATGTTAAACTTTTAGAATAGCACTGCAGTGTTGGTGAAAATAAAATAGATCGATCAGATGTTTCTTGCCAATCGGCTGCATGCTGACATGATTTCATAAATGGGCCCAAATCTTCCCAGTTATCTGATGTGTGCTTTGCAAGTGTGATGTGTGGAACTGAATGATCCATGGTGTACATGTCACATTGAGCTGGTGTGAGAGAGACAGATACAGCGCATTTGTGTTGTGTCCAATAAATGTGTTGTCAATGTGAGTTTGTCAAATGTCTCCCTCAACCAACCTTCCTCATATGGTTCATCAGGTCCTGCCGACACATGAGAGGTGCAGTGCATGTCCTCTGGTGTCATGAAATCTGTTTCCACTGTTGAAACTGTTTTTCTAGCTTCTGTAACAAGCTTGGAAGAAGTTGTTGGTGATTGCAATTTCCATTGATATGCATATGTCAGGTCTGGTGTGTGGTGGGTAAAGGAGTGTGAAAAATTTGGTTCCAGATCGGATAGTCTGTGAACTTTGACACCGTCTGGGGTTGAGATCAGACAAAGGCCTAATTTGCACATCAAATCTCCTTCCCATGAGGTTAATGGGACAGACTTCAGAGAGCAAAAATGCATGTTTGAAATTTGTATTTGACTCAGTCCACACATGTGAGTGGGGCGGTAATGTTCTCTCTAATTGTTTGACCTGATGAGCCAACAGAGTATACAACATCTCCACTTAGTTTAGGTTTTTCAGTGAATTCTGAGGCTTTTATCACGGAATGTGTGGCTCCTGAATCAACTAGGAATACAACATTTTGTTCTGCAATGGTCAATGTATGCTGTGGAAACTTCTTGAAATGATTAGATGTGTACTGAACGTATGTTAGAGCGATTTCATAAGTGTTGTCTGAACTCTCAATGGATTGTGTGTTGATCTGCTTAGTATGTGTGAGTGCGTGTGGTGCAGTACCTCCTTCCATCTTCCCAAGTTGGTTTGGCTTGTCAGCAGGAGTCCATTCCTCTCCGGCAGACCTCACCCTTTTTCAGTCTGATTTATCTTCTGGGGTTGCTGAGGTATTTTTGGGACAATCACGTTTCCAATGTCCACGTTGGCTGCAGAGGAAACAGATATCACTCTGGGTTCTTCTTTCCCATTTCCTGTAGCGGTCACGTCCTTTTCCTCTGTGGTCATGACCTGATTGTCCCTGTTCTCGGACTGCGTTGTACATTGTTATTGCTGCCATGTGAAGCTCTTTTTGTGTTGTCTCTTCTTTTTTCTTTTTTTTTGAAAGTATTTGGTCATGGGCATGTATGGCGTGTCTGCGAAGTTCGGACAGGCGTGCATCATTCAAGCCAATGCAGGAACTTTTGACAGCCGAGGCAATGTCCGGTTTTAGTCCACTTAAAAAACAATTGCAGAGATGAATTTCCCATACATCTGGAGTGTTGCTTGGTTCGTCAGGTAGTTGAAGGCCACTGTAGGTGTTGAATACCTCTGTCAGGCGAGTGAGATATTCATCAGGGTTTTCACCATCCTTTTGTCTACAGGCAGTGATTTTCTCCATGTTAACTTTCACAGGGAATGCCTGAGTGAAAGCATTACAGAGGTGACGGACAGCATCTCTGTAGTGGACGTTAGACTCATCCTCCCAGGTCATATGTTTGCAGCGGATGTCAGCATCTGGGAATTGTCCAGCTATTTTTTGCCAGTCTGTGGGTTTCATCTTTGTGATAAGGAGTCTTTTCAGTTCATTCATGGTGGGCTTAAATTCTTGGCAAAATGTCAAGAACTGCTCTGCAAACATTTTGCCTGATGTTGTGGGGTTGGGCAGATGCTGTGAGGCTGCTGTAATGTCATCAGAAGTCCACGGACGGAAAACTAAAGTTGTACCTTCTGGTCCGGACACTTCAACCATGGGCATGTTGAGGGCTGTATTTTGATTGGGATGACGCAGTCTATGTGCGATTGGAGAAGATGGAGTGGTTGCAGAGTCTTGTGATGGAGCAGGCGTTTCAGGATGAGCTGCTTCTGAGCTTGTTTTTTGTTGTGACACGGTGGGGTTTGTTTTTCTTCTCTCACTGGGTGTTGTAGAGTTGTATGGTGGTGGAGCTGAAGGATGAAAAGGTGGGCTGCCGTCGAGGTCTGGATCCACCTTCAAAGCCGCCAACTGTGGAAACAAAGAAGAGGAGATCTGCGAGTCTGGTGTTCTTTGTGTGTGTGAATTTTGTTTCTCATTAGTTTCAACCTTTTCACATACAAAGGGAAGCTGTTTCTGAATTGTTTTTCTATTTCGTGCCTCTGCTTCTCCTTTCCACATCTTTAAACATTCCTTTTGACCTTCCAAAATTTCTAATTTTTTAACAGAAACCTTCTATTTTCCTCTCATTTCACAGTCTTTCCCTTTCAATTTTTCTTCTAATATTGATATGTTTTTTAAACTGAGGGATCCCCCTATTGGGAATCCAAACTCAGTTGTCCAGACATTTAAATATTTTAAACTTTTATCCCCATATTTCCTTCTCATAATATCCACAATCGGTCCCTCCGGAGGTCCAACCTCGACGGAATTCTTATTCCCCATTCCAAATGGAGGTCGTGCACGACTATTACAATACAAACGTCTTTGTAAGGATCACTTCGAATATGCCCAAGTGATAACAAGCGCTTCACTTCGTTTAAAGCTACAAGTGAAAAAAGCTAGACCACTTCGTTTAAAGCTACAAGTGATAAAAAGCTAGACCACTTCGTTTAAGCTACACTTCGTTTAGTACAAGTGATAAAAAGCTGATCAATTGTGGATAGCACGAGAAATGAAATTGTTATGCCTAATTAAAACCCAAATTTTAAAGAAAAAGGATTTTCATGTCAATATTTCAGTGCTCACCAGATGAGTTTTGCTGAATTGCGTTCGTGGAATCCCAGCGACAACGATCTGGGGCGTCTGCGGTCAGTCCTCCCTTCTCAGAAACAGACTTAGAGGTTGGAGGCTGGAAATGTTTTTTTTTTTTTCTTCCAGGATGGCCCGTCACTGTCCGCGCTCCGTCCCAGACGATTGCTCGAGGGATCCCACTTCTGACACCAAACTGTTGTGGAAATTCTTATCCGCTCCGTCCTGGAAATTCTCTCATCCCTGGTGAATAATGAAATAGAGACTTCTGCCGGCCGACAAGGTTTTATTTTCTTTTTGCAAAGAAAAGGTCAATCAGCACACGAGCGGTCAGAGTGAAGAAGGACCCCGTAGATGGGGAGCTCTGGACAGTTATACCTGTGGAAACGCCCTCTAACATCTGTTTTCACACCCCTTTGTCTGATTGGCACTGGCCCCCTGTGATGTGGGCCTCGGGACATCCTGCAGGGTTGTGTATTCAGGCAGGAAGCCCTCAAGAGGTCTAGACATCACACTTTAAAAGACAAATGGACCTGGCACCTGGGTGAGAAAACAGAGGTCGAGGTGTCTCGCATAGTGCCAGAGAGGAAGTTACAGTAATTTCAAAGAGATTGAAATAGCTATTACATTGTCACGTGATTTCTACTTCAAACCTTCTGTGAAGCAGGATGTGAAAGGAAGATGAGAGTTTGCTTTGCTAAGACTTCATGGTCAGACTGAATTTAATGATCATCTCTTGCTGGCAGTTTTACCAAACTCTAAATATCTTGCTGGACAGTTTTCACATCACAACTAAATATCTCACGTCATCACATGTGTATCTGAAGCCTTCTCATGTCAGCCACCAATATTTCCTCCTGATAATTTCAGAGCTGTTTTCCAATCAATACGAAAATATCTGTGCTTTGAGACCAGCGTGAACTGAACATGTTTGCAGAGTTTAACCTGACTTATATTCTTTTGAGTCTTTCATCCTCACAGTGAGTTTATGAAACACGCTGCTGTGATCAGAAACTGTTCAAACTGTCCATCAGAATGAAATCTGATCATCCATATCGACCTGTACTGACCTTTATACTGACAGCTCTAGTTTGAACAGTTTAAACACACACGTGTGAAGAATCACATTATCATTGCTATATTCACAAATGATGAAACATGAGGTGATCAAGAAAACGCTGACATTTATGACCTTTATTCCTAATGTGAATTTGTATATTTGAGTAAGAGACCTCCATGTTTTGAATTAGCTGTTGTTGCTGTTTGCTGTATAAAATAAACTCTTCCTCCTCCATAAGTTCAGCATAACGTCATTTTCAAGTAATTTTTTTTACAGTGAAAAAAATCTCATTAAAACGGCGGAACCATGTCTGTTAAACCGGAGCTTTTGGAGACACTGGAACATTTAGGAGATGAAGATCTGAAGAAGTTTAAGTGGTTCCTGCAGCAGCCTCACGTCCTGGGAGGACTGCACGCCATCCCAAAGTGCCAGCTGGAAAATGCAGACCGGATGGACACCGTGGACAGAATAACAGACTTCTACGGCCAAACATCTGAAGAGGTGGTGAAGAAGATCCTAGAGAAGATCCAGAGGGCCAAGCCGATGTCCAGCAGCAGGACAGGAGCAGGAGGTAAACTGCAGGAAGACCTCACTGCATATTTCTATTATTTAACAGAGCGGATCAAACAGGTGGAGTCTGAGCTGAATCATTAGCGTGTATTTATGAGTCTGTTTTCATCCTCACTGTGTTGAGGAGACACATGCTGCTGTTTTAGTGTCTGTACACTGTAGAAACCAATTCAACAAGTTTACATAAGTTTTATGGTTTTCTAACATCAAATTATATTTGGACATCAAGAGAACAATAGTGATGAACTCATGAACAGACATGGAAGAGTTTTCCTGAAATACCAGGACTAGTTTTCAGAAAATCTGGCAAACTTCTCAAAATGTGAGTGAATCAGACAGTTTCAGGATAAATTTGACTGCTTACACATCAGAGTTACACGGCAGGAAACAACTTAAGGAAACAACTTAAAGAACAACTTATTACTGCAGAACTTCAGTCACTTCACCGACTCCCACTTCAATACAGGATCAACTTCAGCTCATCCTAAAGTCTTTGAAGTCCTTAATTGTTGGTTCTCAGGTACATGTCTGAACTGAACAGTCATTTATAACTATAACAGCGTATGTGGTTTCAAAGCTGAACTTTGGCTGTCAAACCTGTCTGAGAATCACAGTCGCTCTCTCCATAGGAAATAACACTCTGTGCAATGTTGACTTTGCACATTTTGTGTAAAAGTCCGGATATTGTACAGAAGTTATAAGTGCTCAGAAGAATTAGAGCAAAACTGTGTCTGAATTTTTAACAGCCTCTCAAGTGATCACATGATTAATCACAGGTGTGCTCAGAAAAGTGAAAACTGTTATTCCTTCTTAACAAATCCTAATATACTCTGTAAGGTTATTCTGCAAATACATATGTCATTCTAACTTTCAAAAAGAGTTCACCTTATGTGTGATAGCCTTAATATCTTTGGTATCAATGAACACAATCAATAGTTAATAATTAGGATTACTTGAGCAAAAAAATTGCTGAAATGGAAAAAAGGAAACTGGTTGATAAGGAAAACCAGAAAAAAATGATAATAAGGAGAATTTAGTACAACAATGACAAATACATACAATAAAGGTGCACAAAGGTGATTGCAAACAAAATAAATGTGTTTTTTGATTGATCATTAGCTCTCTATCTCACTATGGGGTATGCCTGTCTGCATAGTCCAAAGAAGTCAAACACCATTACTCCATGTCATGACGTCTGGACCAGGAGGTGGGACTTCCTCTCCCTACAAAAGGCATCTGTTCATTTCTCATTTTTCACTCAGAAGCTAAATTTCTCATGCCTCAGCCCTCGGGTGTTTGTCAAGTGCACAGAGGCAGCTAGTGCACCTGTCCGGAAACACGGCATACGTACAGCCATGTACATCGAAGACTGGTTTTTGGCCACAGTCTCACCAGTGGGCAGTAGAGCACACAAGGTTGCTCTTGCAATACCTGGAGAGGGTTCAGAGTGAATCAGGAAGAGAGAAGGCTGACTCCCAGTCAGAGAGTCTTTTTCATTAGACTGACCTTGGATTTGGTCTCATTAAGGACAGCTGAAGGCATTTCTGGCCTGCCTGGCCCTCTTCACAGTGGAAAGTCATTACCTTTCATAACTTGCCTACGCGCTGATCCCTGGCATCATAGACATTGGCATTTTGGATGTGGAACATCACCTCGCTGGTAGGAAAGGAGCCAGAGTTGGTACAGGAAGTGGAATGGTTCCAACTAGATATAGTTGGGCTCACCTTTAAACACAGCGCTGGCTCTGGATCCAAACTCCTGGAGAGAGCTGGACTCTCCTTTTCTGGAGTTCCTCAGGATGAGAGGTGCCGCATTGGTGTGGGGATACTCATGTGTCCCCGGCTGTGTGCTGCTGTGTTGGAGTACTCTTAGGAGAATGCAAGGGTCACCTCCATGCAGCTACAAGTCGCTGCAAGGAAGTCTCTGACTATTTTTTGTGCGTATGCACCAAACAGCAGGTCAGAGCAGCCGGCCTTCTTGGAGTCGCTGGGTGGCGTCCTGGATAAGGGGCCTTCAAAGCTCATGTGAGCAATGATAGAGAAACCTGTTGGGTGTGACTGGGAGGAACAGCCTGCCTAATCTAAATACAAATGGTGCTTTAGTATTGCACTTCTGTACTAGTCATGAATTGACCATGATGAACACAATGTTTGAACATCAAGTGTACCTGGTAACAGAGCACCCTAAGTCCAAGGTCAATGATTGACTGTGGTTGCGTCATCAGATCTGCAGCAATATGTTTTGGATACTCAGGAGAAGAGCAGAGCTGTCAACAGATCACCACCTGGTGGAGAGTTGGATCAGGTGGCGGGGGAGGCTGTAAGACCGACCTGGTAACCCCAAACTTGTAGTAAGGGAGAACTGGGAACGTCTGCCTGAGGCCCCTGTCCATGAAGTCTTTAACTCCCAAATCTGGAAGAATTTCTCATGCGTCCTCTGGAAGGTTGGGAACATGGTGGAGGTAGTTGCTAGGAGTTGTGCCCGGAAGGACATTGGTGTCTGTTGTAGAGGCAACCTAAGAACCCGCTGATGGACTCCAGCCATGAAGAAAGCTGTCAGGCTGAAGAAGGAGGAGTTTTGGGCCTGTCTGGCCCAGGGCCTCCTGAAGCAGCAGAAGGATACTTGGAGGCCATGAGGGCTGTAGCTTCAGTGGTTGCAGAGGAAAAAACAAGATGAAGGAGGAGTTTGGAAAGGCCATGGAGAGGGACTTTCATTTGAGAAGTTCTGGCAAACTGTCAGATGACTCAGGACGGGAAAGCAAGAATTATTTCAGGCTGAGGAGGAAGAAGAACTGCTGACTTGGACTGGACACAGTGTCGGGCAGTGGAAAGCAATGTTTCCCCCACCATTATATTGGAGGGGCGCCCTACACCCCCAACAGCACCCCCCGCCCTCCTTAAAGGTCAAGTTAATCATATTAAATTCTCCCCTGCTCTCTGTATCACACACAGGTGGACACTGTGGGGCTGTTATGGCTGACATGCCTCTTCAAGGTTGCATGGATGTCTGTACCTATGGAGTGGTAGACAGGGGAGGGACTTTGGAGTAGAGCTGCTGCTCCTTCACATTGAAAGGAGCCAGTTGAGGTGGTTCATGCATCTGATCAGGATGCCTCCTAGGCGCATCCCTTTGTAGGCAGGAGGCCCCAGGGCAGACCCAGAACACTCTGGGAAGATTATATATCTCATCTGGCCTGGGAACGCCTTCGGTTGCCTAAGAAGCTGGAATGTGTTGATATGGAGACGGATGTCTGGACTACCTTGCTCAGTCTATTGCCCCTGTGACCCAGTTTCAGATGGATTGATGGGTTTTCAACACTGAATTTCAATGGTACTGTGTGGCAGCACGTCATCAGTGGACACCCCCATGGTTTTTGACCAATGACATTCCAGTAGGACCTGTCTTGACCAGGGAAGTGGTGACAACAGATGATCCCTACTTTGGTGTGTCTCCCCCTTAATCTATCAGTCTCCCCTGTCCTTTTCCCTCCTTGGAACAGGAGTGGTTATATTCATTGTGCCCAGTGCATGCACATTTATGTAGGCAAAACACAGAGGCTTAGGAAAACAGATCAGCTGTTTGTGTCATGGACAAGACCTCATTCTCTTAAGCCTTTTAGAAAACAGTGGCTTTCTTTTTGGACCATTTTTTTTACTTACAGCAGCAAGTGTCTTAATGCCCAGGCTGGTCTATGCTTTCACTCTGTGAACCCTGGGTCCTGTTTAGTGGTGTGTCTCTCCAAGATATATGCTTGGCGGCCAGTTGGGCATCACCTCACATCTTTTCAAACTTCTCTGAGCTGGATGTCACTGTGTTAAACGTGGGCTCCCATGAGGGTCACGATCTATTAGCCTAAGGAATGGCAGTCGGTCTTCAGAGTAATCTTGTCTGGCAGTAAACCCCCTTCGTGAGATACTGATCTAATGTTTGAACTTTAGGTTACAGAGGTAACCCCGGCACTCTGATGTCTCTGGTGTCTCCCCAGACCACCATCCTTGTGTGAAGTGAGGAAGAGGTGTGCTTAATTGGAACAAACTGATGATGCTGCATCATCCCTTTTGCAGGGAGAGGATATCCTTCCTCCTGATGCAGTCGTCACAACTCCCATCCAGTTGGGCTGGTGTAATTGTACTGCATTTCTGAGGACTATGCAGAGGGACGTTTCTGGTAGTGAGATACCCACTCATATTATAAGAGAACTGGGATTACCCCTGTAACCTGTTTTAATGTTATTTGCTTCACTGAAAAAAGAGAATAGTAGTCTTAACATCCTATCAAATGTTAAAATCCAATGCATATAGCAAGCAAAAAATTAAAGCATGTCATATTTTCTATTTGTCACAAGATTAGTTTGTGTTTTATGTTTTTTTGAGGATGGGTGTTGTTTTTTCAGTATGTTTTCTCATTTACTTATAGTTGTATATTCTGGTATTTTATTTAACACATTCTTCTAAATGTTACTTGTGCTGTGAACATTGTAATATAAAGCACATTGAGTTGATTTGTATTTCAAAAAGGTATAAATATAACTTCTTTTCCTGTTTTCAGAAACAAATCGGGTCCAGAATAAATATTCAGCATCAGGGGAGATTCTTCCGAGACTTTCAGTGGTCAAAGCTTCTGAAAATGTTCTGTAAGTGGATGGAGTTCGTGTCACCAGTTTCTCTTTTAGTTATGAAAAAAATGTAAAAAAAAACAAACAAACATATAGCTGCTGTTTATTTTCAGGTCTATAAATCTGAGTTCTGTTTGGCTCCTCAACAGAACCCAAAACAACATTCCCCTGCCAGCATTGAGTCTAATTCATTTCCAGCAACCACCACAAGTGTTGATTGAATTTCTGCTTTTTTCACAGAATTATTAACATTGGTGAAAAAGACCCTTCAAAGACAAACAAAACCATCTTACTTGTTGGTGAAACAGGAGCAGGAAAATCTACTCTGATCAACACTCTGGTAAACTACGCCATGAGAGTGAAGTGGGAGGACGATGTCTGGTTTCAGATCGTAAAAGAGGACAAGAAAACAAGTCAGTGTGAAAGTCAGACATCAGATGTGATCGTGTACCAGATCTTTGGTTTTGAAGATGAAACTCTGCCCTACTCTCTGACCATCATCGATACTCCTGGATATGGAGACACCAGAGGGATTGAACAAGATGAGATCGTCAGTCAAAGATTATTTGAATTGTTTCGCTCAGATGATGGAGTTCATGAGATTAATGCAGTGGGTCTGGTGCTGAAAGCAACTGAGAATCGAGTCAGTGAACGACAGAAGTACATCTTTGATTCAGTGCTGTCTCTGTTTGGAAAAAAACTGGAGAAGAACATCGTTGCTCTCATCACACACTCAGATGGTTTGACTCCTGAAAATGTTCTTCAAGCTCTAAAAGATGCAAACATCAAATGTGCCAAAGATGAAGACAATGAGCCTGTTCACTTCCTGTTCAATAACCGCCAGAACACACAGAAAACAAAGAAAAATAAGGTTGCTTTAAAGTCTGCATGGGACATATCAATGGAGGGAATGAGTCAGTTCACAGACTTCCTGAAAGAAACACCACCACAAAACCTAATAAAAACTGTTGATGTGTTGAATGAACGCATCAGACTGAAAGCCTGCATCCAAAACCTGCAAGAGAGAGTTGAGTTTATTGAAAAAACACAGGAAGAAATCAAACAGACTCAGGAAGCTCTGAAGAAACATGAAGAAGAGATGAAGAAAAATGAGAATTTCACTGTAGAAGTTGACGAGCCCTATAAAGCTAAACAAACTATTGATGGTGGAACATGGGGTTTTATGTGGAATAGGTATAAAGGAGCCACCTGCTGTTTAGTCTGTGAGGAGACCTGTCACTATCCTGGATGCGTAAATGCCCAGTATGCCAAAGACTGTGAGGTCATGAAAGATGGTCACTGCACTGTGTGTACCAAGAGGTGTTCTGCATCAGTTCATGTGAAAGAAAGGTGGATCTATGTGAACAAGACAAGGAAAGTTCAGGATATCTTACCAGACATGAAAAAGAAGTATGAAGAGGATAAAGCAGACTGTGAGAAGACAACAAAGCTTTTGGAAGATCTAGGAAAGAAAATAGAAGAACTTGAGAAAGACAAAGATCATCTGTTGGAAGAGTCCTTCCTACATGTTGTCAAACTGGAGCAGATCGCTCTGAATGTGGATTCACTGTCCACTCAGGTCCACTTGGACTTCCTGATTGAGAAGATGAAGGAGAAAGGAGACAAAGAAAAGGTCCAGAAACTGGAGGAGATGAAAAGTCGAGTGGATGAAGGAACCAGAGTTGTACTGTGGTATGTTTGGAAAACGAACAGCAGCTGTACATGTTGAGAGCAGACAGCTGTGGAGAAAACAAGGTCGACACTGTTAATACAAATGTTTAAACCTCACTAAAGGTTTTTCATTCTACTTCTATTAAGTGTGATGTTGCATGTTAATAAGTAGATCAGCAAATCAAAATGTAATCAGCTTTTAAATGTGAAACGTGTAATTCCTGGAAACAGTGCCCTCTGTGGTGGCTAATGAATGTTTGTTCTTGTAGTTTGATGTTTGATTACCAAGAGTTACTTAACTGTTCAGATTAGAGAAGAGTTTAGGAGCAGCTCCCTCCTCTATCACAAACTAACACAAAGTCACATGGTGTTGTACTAAAATACATTTATTTTTCTTCTCTTTCATGTTTGAAGGGTTTCTAATGTTTTTTCAGTCAGTGGCAGGCTGTGATTTATTGTGATGTGACTCTGATGTTGACACAAGTGTCAGTAAACTGGTGGTGGGACAGTAACACGTCACATTTATAATATATATCTACAGATAAAGCAGTTTTCTCAGCATGTGACAGAAGTGAGCTCAGACAGAAATATTGTGCTGTGTTGGAGCTGAAGAGTCATGAAATCTAATGTACTGTGATGTGATTTATATTCTGCTTTCTTTGTGTGTATTCATGCTTGGAGTGACTCCTTCAGATATTTCACATGACTCATGTGGAAACATGTTGATCCGTTTATGTTGGACTTTCTTTTTCAGCAGCCATATTTTTAGTGAGTGCAACATGTTGTGTTATTCCACATGAAATCCTCCTGATTGATGCAGTTTTCTGTCAGTCCTGAATAAAATGTGCTTGATGAAATCAGTTTGCTCAGAGTGTCTTCACTGGATCATCAGCAGGTTTTTCAGTCTGTTGGAGCTTCTGCTGAACTTTCTTCAATAAACGTCTCTTTGTCTTTATTACTCAAACACTTTCAGTTTATTGTGAGCAGTGAGTCTGACAGAGATTCAGTGGAGAAACACACAGCACCATGATACTGATGTTTGATTAAAGTATGAAGAAGACGTCATCTACTCTGTTGGTGATGGTTTCTGTAGTTACCACTAGAGGGAGCCAGCGCTGCATTACTGAAGGGACTCAAAGACTGCTGAACTGATGGAAACCAGCCCCACTTTTTACTGGAAACACACAAACCTGCAACACTGCAGAGAACTCACAGGTTCACCTCATGTGGAGGCAACATGACTACATTTGACCTCTGAAGCATTTTGGGAGGGAGGTGATGCTACTCTACATTTATATATATATATATATATATATATATGGATTTTGATGGTTAGACAGAGACTTTCATTAACTTCTATTTGATTGATAATAAATTAATATTGAGATCATAAAAACAGATACAGATATAATTGGATTAAATTTATCTTTACATTTCAACAAAGCGATTCAAAGTGATTCACAGAAGACAGAAACAAGACTTTATGATTAAAGACATAAAAATGATGTTGAAAGTGAATTAGACCAGAGGATAAAGTGAGTTATAAACTATTTCAGAGGCTCTCTGTGTTTAATTAGATTATTCTTCATCATATATCAGTTATTGCAGTAAGTGAACGATCATTTGTGCAGCTGCTGATCACTTCCTGTTTCATTATAATACATAATAAAAGTCTTTTGTTGTGAAAGCGCTGGTTGACTTTTATTGTGAAATATCCACAGGAAGTGATGACAGTCAGCTCTGAATAGCCAATCACAGCAGAGAACGTCAGATCTCCATGGTAACACGGATCGTTTGGGGAGGGGCAGCCTCGGAGTCTGACTTCCTGTTTGTTTGTGTCTGAAGATAAAAAACTTAAAGAGTCGGTAAGTTTGTTTGTACCTTTTATATTAACAATAACAATAACAACAACAACAACAATAATAATAATAATAATCCAGCAGCTTCCTGCTGTCACGAGCTGATGCAGTAATAATACTCAGGGTTTCCTCTGGGTTTACAGGTTTGGGGGGGGGGGGGGAACACTGATACTTCAGGATAAATATTCAGTTTTATAAGTAACAGTTCTGCTTTAAAAATCTCTTTAGTAAAAGTATAGAAATGTTATCAGGAAAATGAGCTCATCAAAGTAAAAGTACTCATACTGAAGTAAAACTGTCAGTGTCTGTTATTATTTATTACTGAAAGTGAATACTGATGCATTCATGTGTAATCAATGTGTAATCGATACTTTACAGCTGAACTGATCCATTTTACAAACTGTTGGTACTTTAATCTGAAATAATACTTTTTAATACATGCCTGTGTGCGAACTCTTAATCTGAAAACCAAACAGCTGTCAGATAAAGGCAGTGCAGAACAAGTACAAACTACAGTAAAGTATCTCAGTGTGAAGTATCTGAGTAAAAGTACTCAGTTACATTCCTCCTCTGACTCACCTTTACCAACACTTACAGGTGAGATGTTCTTAAATGAAACGTACAAACATCTGCAGAGTCTGAATATTTTAAATATTTTCCTGTTCGGTGTTTTGAGGCCGACCTCTGACCTCTGACTGACCTCTGACCTCTCACTGACCTCAGCTCTGACTTGGTCAGTTTGTCTGTGAAGTGTTTTAAACAGTGCTGAGCTGTCCAGGATCAGTTTAACTAAATAAACCAGCCAATCAGAGAGCATGACTGCAGCCCTCCTGATGAGACACAGATCTGCTCATCCTCAGATGGTTAAACACGATAAAATATGAATCATTTATGAAGCTCAAATTAAAGTTTATCTGATCAGCTGTCAGAAGAGACAAACTCAGAATAAGTTAAACATTTTTTTCATCCTCATCCTTTGGCTAACAAACGTTTCCCGTTTGTGCCAGCGATGGCGGGGACGTCGAGACATGACCGAGAGATGGCGATGAACGCCAAGCGTCAGCTGTCGGCGTGTTCGGACCCGGTGGAGAAACTCAGGCTGCAGTGCCTGGCCAGAGGATCGTCTGGTATCAAAGGTCTGGGCAGGTGAGTCCTCACGTCCTCCACCTGAGCAGCTTTAACGTGAGCCAGTTTGATTCATCAGAAACTCAGCGTGAACACTTTGACCTCATTAAGGAGGCGACGTATGAATGAGACTGATTCTGATGGTCCAACATGTTTATTCTGTCTCCTCCTGCCTGCCTGTTAAAGAGATCAAATACAGTAATAATATCAATCATATGTAAATTTACTGTATATAATAATCCCACAGATTCATCAGCTCACTCTGTCTGACTCAGATTTGAAAAAGGATCCCAGCTGATGAAGCAGAGATCATCTGTTTTATTCCACAGATTCCTCATTACCCACAATGCAACCTGACCTCCAACAGTTTTAATGAGATTCAGGTGTGTAATGTTTCTATCGGCTGTAATCAGATCCGACCCGAGATCAGACCTGAGATCTGTTAGTGAGGTTTTCAGTGCGGTAACATCAGGATTAATACTGATAAACTCACTTTGGACTGTAAAGAGTTAACAAACGCTGATAACTGATGTTGTTTCAGCTCGGCAAAAAACCTGTCTGAGCATCAGTCTGCTGAGTTTTAGATTTTTTTATTTTTTGTCAGTTAATGGTCAGACAGCAACGTGTTTCTGAACACCGTCTGACTTCCTGTCTGAGGCTCACGGCTCTCATTGGTTCCTGCTGAAGACATAAATATAAAGTTTGATGTATAAAAAATCTCAGTAAGTTAAATCAGCTGCTCTCTGTAGTTTTTATCAAAGAATCAGGACGAAATATTTCATTTTTTGGGGACTATTTTCAGTGGCGGAAGAATCCACATTTGGTGTGTAAGTGCGTGTGTGTGTTCATGGTGATGAAGGCACACCATGATGAGTTTGAACAGTTTTTAGAGAGATCAGGCTGTGACACTGTGAGGAGAAACGCTTCGATCTGAACGTGACATTTGATGATAAAAATAATTATTTATAATAATTTAGTATTAAAGCATCAGAGAGCTCAAAGACAAAAGGTTTCCTCTTTAACAAAGTGTTGTATTTTGTAAAATGATCAAATGTTTTCACTGTTTGTGAGTAAGCACCAAACTGTACGGTCGGTTCAGTACTGAAGCCGCCTCACGTTCAGAGACGTTCATACGGTGTGTGTACTGTAAATACTTAAACTGAGTATAAATACCTGAGTGTGCAGAGGTCGGTGCCTTCCTGTCAAACATGAAGCGTGCAGCCTGTCGCTGCCGGATGTTGTGATGTGTTTGAGTTTGTTGTCACACACTTGTGTGTTGTTGGTTCTGTGGTTTTGTTTGCTCAGTTTGTTCTCATCACCTTCGTCTGCACACACTTTCTGTTAAAACTCAACGCACAGCTGCAGAGGGACATTAAGTTCTGGGATTAAGTTCAGTTTCAGGTATTTGAACTGGATTACTGAGTACTCCACTACATTTATCTGAATATTACTCTGCTCTGTGTGAAAGTTATAACAGTTTGTCTCCTCAGGCCGTCACTCTGATGAACAAACACAATAACAAACCTGCATCACAAACACCAGTAAACAATATAATATATTTTATTATTGTACTCCACAGTCTTTAACAGTGAACGTCACCACTGACAGACACAAACTCTGCTTCATGTGTATCCTGAACATACCCTCCTCTTATGTAAGCTTCCTGTTGTAATAATTATATTTATCCAAAGCATCCTTCGCTCTCTCCCCTCTGCTCATGACATACCAGAGTTGGGACCAGTAAGCAGAGTTGCAGTCTTACACGCTTCTCTCTGCGCCTCCATTAGAGCAGCTGCACACCCAATATAGAATAGAAACTGTGTCTGCCCAGCGACCATTTAAACTCTTAAAACCGAAAAAGGGGAGTTATTCATAAAAATCTAATAAAAATTAACACAACTGCTGTAGCAACTCAGCAACAGCATAATAAGAAAATTAAGTGTGGCCTCTTAAACATCAGATCTCTGGCCTCTAAGGCTGTTCTGATAAATGATTTGATATCTGACTCTGATATAGACCTGTTCTGCCTTACTGAGACCTGGCTAGGTCAGGAAGAATTTGTTAGCCTAAATGAATCCACTCCACCGAGTCATTCTAACGCTTCATGTTCCTCGAGACACTGGACGAGGAGGTGGAGTTGCAGCCATTTTTAATTCAGCCCTATTAATAAATTCTCGGCCTAAAGAGGGCTACAGCTCATTTGAAAACCTTACTATTACTCTTTCATCTCCAGCCTGGAAGAGCACAAAGCCAATACTAGTTGCTGTAGTGTACCGCCCCCAGGCCCATACTCTGAATTCTTATCTGAATTTTCAGAGTTCTTGTCAAATTTAGTCCTTGAAAATGACAAGGTAATTATTGTAGGTGATTTTAATATTCATGTGGATAGGACATGGATAGTGACAGTCTTAGCACAGCATTCATCTCATTATTGGACTCCATTGGGTTTTCTCAGAGAGTAAATTCTCCAACTCACTGTCACAATCACACCCTTGATTTGGTCCTCACCTATGGTATTGATATTGAGCACTTAATAGTCTCCCCCCAAAATCCTGTGTTATCAGACCACTACTTAGTATCATTTGAATTCCTATTACTGGACTATGCACCTCTAGAAAAATTAGTGTTCACTAGATGGTTACCCGATTGTACTAGGACTAAATTTAAGGAAGCAATTCCGACAGCATTAAAGTCAGTTAGATTTCCTAGTATCTCTGACGACTCTCATTTTTTTTGAGCTCCCCCCAAATTGACCAACTTGTTAGAAACGCTATGGACTCACTCAGAGGCACTCTGGACTCTGTTGCGCCCCTAAAAAGAAAGATTATAAAACAGAAGAGATTGGCACCATGGTTTAACTCTGCAACTCGCAAGTTAAAACAAACAACGCGACAATTGGAAAGGATATGGCGCTCCACCAAAGAGGACTCTCGCCTAGCCTGGAAAGAAAGTCTCAAAACATATAGGAAAGCCTAGCCTGGAAAGAGAGTCTAATCAAAACATATATAGAAAAGAAAGCCCTGTGTAGAATGCCAGAGCAGCCTACTATTCAGAATTAATAGAGAAAAATAAGAACTGCCCTAGGTTTCTTTTCAGCACTGTAGCCAGGCTGACACAGAGCCATAGCTCTATTGAACCCTGCATTCCCTTAAGTTTAAGTATTAAATGTGTTAATATCAGGATTTTTACAGTGTGTAATATAAATATGAAAAGACTGACAGAGTGTGTGTTTGTCAGGACCTTTAAAATCATGGACGATAACAACAGCCGCTCTCTGGACCTGAAGGAGTTTCTGAAGGGTTTGAACGATTACGGGATCCTGATCGAGAAACAGGAGGCCATGGCTCTGTTTCAGAACTTCGACCGCGACGGGAACGGGACCATCGACTTCGACGAGTTTCTGATCACTCTGAGGGTAAATGAGCAGACGGGTCACCTTCAGATAAAGATCGTCTCATGTTTAATGTCAAACGTCTGTTTCCTGCAGCCGCAGATGTCCGAGGCCAGGAAGGAGGTGGTCATGCAGGCGTTTCGCAAGCTGGATAAGACGGGCGATGGCGTGATCACCATCGAAGACCTGAAGGGGGTTTATAACGCCAAGTACCACCCCAAGTATCAGAACGGGGAGTGGACGGAGGACCAGGTCTTCAGGAAGTTCCTTGACAGCTTCGATTCTCCGTATGACAAAGATGGAAAGGTGACAATCACTTTTCATCAGGTGGCTTCAGAAACGTCTCACAGATCTGTCACATCCAAACAAACATTTATTTACAGAAGTCGTGATCTTTGATGTAAACGTGCGTTCATGCTGGTGTTACTCTCCGAAGGTGACCCAGGAGGAATTTATGAATTATTATGCTGGTGTGAGTGCGTCCATCGATACAGATGTCTACTTTATTGTGATGATGAGAAATGCCTGGAAACTCTGACTCAGCGTCGCTCTGGTAAACGGGCTCGTTGTTCAGGTGGTGGGACGAGGTCTCCTTTCAGGGTGATTTCTATCAGAAAGTTTCTTTTTCCCCGTGAAGTCGGCTCACTACTTAACCTGGAAATGTTCTGCAGAGTATGTTGTATGGTTTCTATTTTAAAAATATACCATAAATATACCATATATATAAATGAACCAAACATACAGACCTCAGCAGAACGCAGGTTTGAAGCTGTTTCTGTCTCTTCGGTGACTTCACATGATGAAACTTTTCACTGCAGCTAAAAAAGATCCCAAATCTTCCTTTTTTGCTTTCTCTTCCTCAGATTCGTACATGCTCCTCACTCACTGTTTCCATCCAAATGTGAAGCATTTTTAAAAGTTTATTTCTATAAAATATCTGTTTTATAAGTTTATTTTAAGTCTTTCCTTGCTAACTTTATTATCCTTTATTATTTATTATGGACAGTTACAGACGGACAGAACAGAAATAAAATAAGTGAAATCCTTTTGACTGATATTGATCTGGTGATCAGTCGTTTGTTTCTATAAATATACTTTCGGCTCATTTGGATTGAAACCAGCTGCCGTCTGATGGATAAACTGACGTCTTTTCTTTCTTTCCTTTTGTAGTAAAACTCTTCTGACTCACTTTCATGTTGTCTCATTCTGGCCGCCGTCATTTTGTGACTCAACAGAAACTTTCTATTCTGATCGACAGGTGACCCAAGAGGAGTTTGTCAACTATTACAGTGGAGTCAGCGCCTCTATCGACAGCGACGTCTACTTTATTCTTGTGATGAAGAACGCCTGGAAGCTCTGAAACCCATCAAAGGACAAAAACAGCAGATTATCATTAACTGTGCTGAAGAATCAGCTGATGCATTTATTATAAACATGATAATGATATTGCTCTTATGTTAAGTTGGTTAGATGCAGCTATTCTTTTAAATAATTTCTCTAAATGAACGTAGTAAAATATAAAAGTTTAATACAGCCTGTTTTTAAAGAAGAAGAAGAAGAAGTTTGTTCTCTGTTTTATTGAACATTGATATGAAACACCATTGGCTTTGTTTAAATAAAAACATTCAGATAATTCATACACTCAGACATCACAGAGAATAAACAGGATATTCAGGAGTGAAATACTACAATCAGATTTCTTGATGGTGAGAAAATAAAGCGTACATTCGGTGTCTCAGCCCGTGCTGTGAGGAAACATGAGGTGTAGGTTGTGTTCGATATATTAAGAAGCAGCTTTGTGTTTTGGCGTCTCCACAAACAGAAACAGACGGGTCAGGTCGCCGCAGCAACACACCCACATCTCACCTGCAGACTCAGGTGAGGCTGAGCGGCGGAGGAATGTGGGCTGAGAGCTTTATAAGAACGAGAAGAGCCTGTTTCACCTGCATGAGCAACGCCAACGGCAGGAGTTTAGTTCTCGAACAGTTTAAGTGCAGATGTGAGCAGCTTTCTTTTGAAGGACCTCACTGGTGTTTTTGTATGTTTTAACTCATCCAAGAAGGGCTGTGAATCTTCACACAGACAGGTGACCAATGAAAAGGAAGACCTGAATAAATTAAACGTTTCATACAGGACAGAGTTTCTGGTTTCTATGAAGGCTTACAACATCCTGCCAAGTTAATCAATGCTTTAATGAATTGTTAGTAAGAATATAAAGGAGGGTCTAATGGTCCTTTAGGTGAATTTACTGGTATTTAGGTGGTCTGAGGAGTCCTTCGTAGGCCACTGAAGAGCTTCTACAGGTCATCTCTTGGTGGCTGTGGTGCTGCAGCTCAGTAGGAGGTTGTGGGATTACTTTAGGTGGTCTAGTTACTTGTTTAGCTGTCACGTAGGAGATCTTTATGATCATTTAGCAGGTAGTTATGGTCACTGAAGAGACTGCAGGGGTCATTTTCAGGAGATCTTTGTGGCAGTTGTGTTGTTTCTTGAGGAGGATCAACAGAGTCTACAGCCTTGTTGGCAGTGATGTTAATCTTTTGGAAGAGAGTTTATTCCAGCCGACACACTCTAGACTGACCTTCATTAGTCACCCGTCTGCATGAATCCAAAGCATAATGTGAGTTGTCAGACGACCTTCCAGACAGCCAGCAGATCCATTAGTTTCAGGGTTGGTTCAGATGAAACGACCCTTTAACCGACCGGCTGTCTGAAGGTTCATCTTCTCTGGAAACTGTTCTCTGTGATTTGAAGTAAAACATACAGAAACACTGGTTTGATCTTCTAAGGTTCCTCTAACAACCAACCCTGGACGACACCAGGTGACCGTATGAGGAGGTTTGTCAGTATACAATCTAAGATATGAAGAAATACTTGATATGGCATCAAAAGCAACAAAACACATAAAAAGCTACATTTCAGTACCTCTGAGGCCCGAAGCCCACATTCATCAACTGCTACAGGTTACCTGAAAGATAAATGCAAAAATTCACCATTTTTACTTGCAGACGTAAGAATAAACGGTAAAAATTAAATTTCTGTTGAACAGAGTATAAAATTTTTTAACTTTTTAGGGTTAGGGATGGTCTTTTAAGATGAACTTTAAAAATGATGAGAAGTGTGTGCTTTTGCAGAATCATGTTTTATGGGTTAGACTGGCTGTTCCTGCACTGATCATACATGTAATAGATGCTGTGGTCACTTTGCCTGGGAAATGTGTCTTATTCACTTTAAAAGATGAAAGTTTAGTTCTTCAGCTCAGAGGATCCCAACATGTCTTTTGCTTAGAACCTTAAAACTAAAAGACATCCACTCATCACAGGTTACTGTCCTGTAACTTATGAGTATTATTTTTACTAAAAAACAAAAGTCTCTCTCATGGTGGCTACAGGAAACATCAGAGGCTCACCAGAGACAGCAGGATTCATCCTAAAGTGACTGTTGGGATGTTTCTGTCTGGACTGAAGTGGAGGTCTAAAAAAAAACATTTAATCATTTTGTGGCCCCTCAGATTTATCTCGGGTCATAAAAAGGGGTCCTGACCTCCACGTTGGTAAAGTTTGATAAAAATCCTGGTCCTGTTTTACTCCTCCCCTCCTGACCTACTTGATCTGATAGAAGCTGGACATGGTGACGTAGGCCTCAGCCTCGTTTCCTCCACCGCTGCGCTCAGGTGGAGGTGTGTGAGGCCCCTCCCCCAGGTGGAGGACGTTGACGGGTGACGGGCTGCTGCTCTGCAGGCTGTCCTCTCCGTCGGAGGAGCTCCTGCTCAGCAGGGCGGACAGCTCCAGCTCCTCTGTGCTGACGCTGGTGGTGCTCCTGGAGCAGTCGGAGCTCTGGGCGGAGCAGGGAGGGTTCGGCTGGGCGGCGTCAGCAGCATCGATCGAAGGCTCGGGTTCCTCAGACGGCTGCTCCTCTGTTTTCTCCACGGGGTACACTTTCAGGGCACTGAACACCTCTGGCTTAAAGTTCAACAAGAGGCCCTGCAAAAACAGGAAAATAATCACATTTGGTTATCAAGCTATGAGTAATCAATAACTTCTGCTGTGTTAAAGCTGCATGTAAAGTCAACATCAAGTCCTCCAAATGAAACAACACAATATGTTGTTTGTAAGTGACCTCCAGGTCAACACAGTGTTTTCTGACCTGATGCTGCCACCATCAGGACCACATCGTCTGTCTGTGACTTACAAAACACTACAAAAACAACCTGAAATAGTGACTACGTGTTTGAGACCGGGTCACAACAACATTTTAAACGGAAAAAACTTGTGGAGTTTATCTGCGGCCTTCAGGTTGGGACAGATCCTGGTTTTAAAATAAAGTCAGGAAACTACTGTGGTCATGGTAAAAACAAACCAGCGCTGACAGTTGGTAGGAAACAGACAGCTGTCTTCAGTTTCAAACTCTGAGGTTGCTCATTCGTCATTCTACTTCCTCCTCTGCTTCAGACTGACAGATTCATAACCCTCATGACCACCAGTGGGCGCTGTCGCCTGAACGGGATCATTATTCCTCAACTGAGGTCAGTCTCTAAGTAAGACCACTCACTTTATTTGGCTTGCAGATCTGCACCAGTGTGTGTTTAGGGTGTGGGATGCTCGGCCATATGTAGGTGAATATTCTGTGAAGGAAAGACAGAAGAAATATTAATATATGACACATCTGTAAATTAACTGACAGAAAGCAGATGTCTCACCTGTTTTTCCAGAAGAAAACAACACAGGAAGTCACCAGCACCAGGAGGACGAGACACACAGTCACTGTGTGCATCTCCTGCTTCTCTTCTGTCAGTTTCTTTACTTTTTCGCCTGGAAAAAAGAGAAGACGAGTGAAAAACGTTATTCATCTTTTCTTCTGTCTGTCAAAGAAACAAAGTGTGTAAAAGGTGACTTACTCTCACCAGCTGGAGTGAAGAAAGTGAAGTTTTCGCTCCACTCGCTCCAGGTACCCTGCAGGTAGTTCACCGGGATCGCTCGCACTTTGACGTGATACTCGGAGTCTTTGAGGAGGTGCTGCATGCTGATCTGCAAAGTGTCTGATGAGGAGACGTTCTGACACTGCAGCCCAACAAAAACAGAGAACAAATCCATCACTGGACGTTCTCAGAGGAACAAATAATAACTGAGGTGACACAAATGAAATGACTTTACTATTTTGCTGCCTGTGGTCCAGATGTGCAGCTCGAAGAGTTGATTTTGGGCAGTTAGGTATTCTTTGTGGTACGGAGTCCGAATATGAAAGACGGCCTGGTCAGACTTTTGATTGAAAGTGACGTTCCACACATGAGGACTTCTCGGTTTAACTGCAGGGACACAACAAAGACCCGAAAGACGATAATGAGCGTAACAGAGACAGGTTGTGTGCTTTGAGCTGGATTTTCTGGTGACTTTTCTCGATGAAGAAAGACGTCACTCCTTTGCAGGATTTCATACTGAGACAGAGCTGAAGTCCAATTCACGACGGTTTATTTGAACAAATAAAGAGAGCGAGGACACCGTGGTGTTTCAACCACCAACCAACAAAGAAGTGTTACAGAGTTTTTGACTCTACTCTGCAAGGTCGTTATCACGTCTTTGGGGATGTCAGAATCTCATCTGGCCTTGGAAATATAATTTTGATTTCGCTGAAGTTCAGGTATAAACTCTGCTGTCTCTGTCTCTGGAAACTGCTACTGAAGAACAATGGGTCGACATATCATATATATAATAACATATAACAACACATTCATTAAGAGTCTTACTGACTCAGACTCTTCCATCTCAAAGACAGGCCTCAGGTCCTTCATGAGTAAAATTAGCAGTTTTCTTTTATTTAGCAAAAGTTGTAAAACAGTTGCAAGAAAGTTGCAAAATAAAGACAGAAAGAATAAAAAAGGAGAAACACTGGAAGATATTTTGTGTTTAGATTAAAGCTGCATTATTACGATAAGATAAAACCTTATGTCTTAATGTTTATGAATTGCAGTATTTGTTCTGTACCAGCAAAGATTTTGTTCTAGAAAAAAAGACAACCTCACAATGTAAGAGAGAAAATGTGTAATCTCTGTTCTCAGAGACATTATAATATATATCAGAAAGGTCACTGATCATGAGTACAAGGTGCTTTTTGTGACTGATTACCATTTCAGTCCATGAATCAGGTTCATTTCACAGCTGGTGTCTAACTGAGAATTTGAGTTTTTGGCATTAAATCAGATTGACTGTCTCATTTCACAGTAAACCATCTTTTAGATATGCTGGGAAATGTTGAACACGAGTCTGAACACAGAGCTGGATTTACCTATTTTATTCAGGTTGATCATCGTTGAAAGGTTGCCTCCTATCTTAAGGTGGATGGTCAAATTGAAATTCAACAGAGGCTTCAGATCTTCAGAGCTGACTGTGTCCCCAAAACCCTCCATACACTTTGTCCTGTTTTCACTAAAGTCCTTGTAACTGTGAACAGAAGAGCAGATTTCTGTTACTAACTGGATCTCCTGTGAGAGCTGCCGATGTGCCGTCCAGCAGTGACTGATAAAACGTTTTACCACAGAGTCATTTTCTCGATCAGGCTCTCGCCATCAGCCTCGTTATCTTCATCATCCTCATTGTCGATCCTGCCTCCAACCACTTTACAGGTCAGGCTACGTCGGCCGGTCATGATGTCGTAGGTGCAGCTGATTCTGGGCTCTGAGAGGAAACACAGCGTCAAAACAGTTCCCACCGCTGCTGAGGAAACTTTCATTAAGACTTCAACAACACCGACTCAGGATGGGCAGTAACAGGTGTGTTTACCTTCAGCTGATGTAGGTAAATATAAATGATATTCATATTTTAGGTGCCATGATAGTTAATCTCTGGTCACCCTTAGTTGTTAGGTTTTGCTTGGAGCTGATCCATTTAACACTGGATTCTAGAAATGATGAAAACCAATGATGGGGCACTAAAATTTGAGAAATCTGGTCTCCTGTCGTGGTTCCAATTTAAAGCCAGGAAACTGCACTTTGCTTATTTCCTTTTCTTTATCCAGGTGGACTGAAATGAAGGCACAGAAAATGTTCTCCAGGTCCAGGATGTTTTAAACTTATTACAACAAGACTGAAATCCCCAACTGAATCAAAAGTACTTCCATATTTCTTGTGGTTTGATATTTGAAACATAAATTTCAACTCTCAGGCTGAGCGAGGCAAATATAATAAACTCAGTCTTTTCCTCATTAAGATGGAGAAAGACACAACACACTGCACTTAATATCATCAAAACTTTAAGAGAACCAGATTAGAAGAACCCAACAGGAAGATATAACTGCATATCGTCTGCATAAAAATGTACTAATTATGTGGGCAGCATGTAGATAGAGAGAAGAGTAGAGCTCAAATTCAAATATCAAGATACAACACAAGAGGATTTTGTAGACGAGGAAATGAAGTCATCGAGTTCAGAAAAATGCCTGTCAGAAAGATTTGAGCCAAAACAGAAACAGAAGAACTAAACACACCCTGTTTTTATTCCACTATTCTTTTTTGTCATGAATCCCACTGACTTTGGTTATCTTCTGACTTTTCTTCTAACACTGGAGTGAAATGTCTGAACTAGAGCTACAAATTACATCTAATTTCTTTATTTATCTATCTGTCAATTATTTTTTTATCATTAATCAGTTAACCCTTTAGCCTAAAAAAATGTCCAATATTAATGAAAAATTCTCATCAAATGTTCCAACAGCTGAAGATGATGTCTTCAAAAGTCCTGTTTTGTCTGAACAACAGTTCAAAATTTAAAATGATATAAAACAGAGAAAAACAGAAACTCTGGCAGCTGAAGATATGGAAATACTGACTTTTTCGCATTTTCTTCGTAACAAACAACTTATTAATAGTGTTGAAGATTCATTTTCTGCCCACTGACTAAAGTCGCTCTGGACTACAGTTGAACGGACTACCAGGCATCCCTGAACTGTAGCGCCATCATCAGGTCAAAGTTTGAATGTGTCCAACAATTCACCAACACTACATGTTTTAAGTGCTCACAGATGACTCAACATATCGAGCTGCTGCAATCATCACATCTCTGAACACTGTGATGATACAACACCATAAAATCCTTGTCAAAGACAACCTGCTGGAACTTTTAGACTTACTGTATGATTGATAAAAACTATAAATTAATAAAGTTTATTGATGTACATTAATAAACTTCTCTTATATCTGCTCACAGCTGCTGTTTTAAAGAAAATACAGAAGTGTGGAGCAGAAATTGGAGCTCAAAGAATTTGACTGATCTTCTGAAATGTGTAAACTGATAAAAAGTATTGTAGCTGCTCAGTGACGTGACCTTTGAGATGTTTGAGAGTCTGATGCTGTCGGTGGGATTTGTATTTACTTCTTGTTTTCTTCTTTTTGTTTTGTTTTGATCCGACTACGTCTTCAAACATTTCAGGTTTTGAGTCACTCAGCGTGGTGCAATAATTCATCTCAATCCTCCAACGTAAAGATGACATTTACTCCATGTTTTATCATTATGTGCTACAGAAGACTGATAAATAAGACACATATTCCTGCCAGGTCTAAATCACACACTCTTATTTTGTACTGATTAATGATGGGGCATAGACACTTTTCTTCTTATACAATATAAATATATATTCTTCACTTCTCACCCAGGTCAGCGTCCCCGTCTCCGCTCTGAGCCTGACTTACAGCTGGCAGCAGCAGCACAGCGAGCAACCAGCCGGACGGCATCTCCTCACCGAGTTTCCTCACACCCGCACAGATGAACTCATAATGCTGCAGTCTCACCAGCTGAGAGCTTTTCTTGTCAGCCGGCGGGGAGAGAGGAAGAAGGAGTGGCGAACACACAGAGGAAGGGGGGGTAGTTTACCTCTCAGCTCACAGGATGTTCTGTAAATCAGAAAACATCCTCGCTCAGCAGACAGCAGGAGAGGGACGGTTAACTCTGTCAGTGCTGAACGCAGAGAAGATACAAAGCTCTCTCAGTTCATCAGTCTGATGGAAACATGAACTTTAATCTGCACAGTCACAGACTCAGATTAGGATTAAAAAACAAACAGTATTTCTGCTGTTTGTTATTGACCTCCATTAAAGTTGGACAGAAGCCAAAAGAGAAGAAATGATATTTTATCTTATTTGGTTTCATGATGCTGTTAATGTTTAATCCATCAGACCTTTAAAGCTCCAGCATGCTCCCCAGT
Source organism: Scortum barcoo (assembly GCA_023238725.1). Lineage (NCBI taxonomy): Eukaryota > Metazoa > Chordata > Actinopteri > Centrarchiformes > Terapontidae > Scortum > Scortum barcoo. The sequence continues at coordinate 22,973,126 of CM041545.1, read as the reverse complement.
GATTGGTCGGCTGTGTGGAGGTGAGACAGGAGGCGGAGTTACGTCCTCTATCAGACCTTTTTTTTTTATTCTTTCACTTTTTCATGTGAACAGCTGACTGAATGTCTTCATGACTGAACACGTGACCAGCTTTGTCCTTTAACGCCACAATCTCTGAGACCAAACCGCCACAGTATCACTGACAAAAAGAGGCGAAATACACTTTACACATCACATAACAAAAGAAAAGCGTATAATCAGGATCTGAGGATCACCAGGGGAGTGGGAACAGGTCGAGAGGTGAAAGGGATCCAAAAAAAATGAAAAGGCCCCTCAACCTCGTGACCACTGCACACATTCACTCATGAGGGAAGAAATCAGGACCCGGGGAGCCAAGCACAGCACAACGGGCGGAAACACAAACCCAGGACACCAGCACCTTCAGCTCTCCGAACTGAAAAGAACAAGAGGGACAATTAGTGAGGCGGCATGAAACAAATCAAATAATGGACATCACACACACACTGAACACACACTGAACACACACTGAACACACACTGAACACACACTGAACACACACTGAATATACACTGAACACACACTGAACACACACATTACACCAACACAAAGAGAAATCACAAAAATCTACATATCAAATTATATAATTAAGTAAAAGAAATAAAAACTGCTCTAAAACAAACAAAAAATAATATCAATTACAAAAACTTACAACACTTAAGATAACCAACTCTGTATAACTAACTAACTAACTAACTAACTAACTAACTAACTAACTAACTAACACAATAAGAAGAAAAAAGAAATCAAAGAGAACAAAATCAACCATCAAACCAAGAAAATCAAAACAACTGCAAAAGACCAAATACTCAATTCACTGCATCTAAAATCTGCCCAAACTCAGCGGAGAGGTCTGCTCAGCCAGCGCTGCCACAGACAGGTGAGCACTAACAGGTAAACACTTAACAGGTAAACACAAACAATTAAACACTAACAGGTGAGCACTAACAGGTGAGCACTAACACTAACAGGTAAACACTAACAGGTAAACACAAACAATTAAACACTAACAGGTGAGCACTAACAGGTAAACACTAACAGGTGAAGCAACAATTAACACTAACAGGTAAACATTAACAGGTAAACACTAAACAGCACTAACAGGTAAACACTAACAGAAACACTAACAGGTGAGCACTAACAGGTAAACATTAACAGGTAAACACTAAACAATTAAACACTAACAGGTGAGCACTAACAGGTAAACAGGTAAACACTAACAGGTAAACACAAACAATTAAACACGAACAGGTGAGCACTAACAGGTAAACACTAACAGGTAACAGGTAAACAGGTAAACAAACAATTAAACACAAACAGGTGAGCACTAACAGGAGCACTAACAGGTAAACACAGGTAACAGGTAAACACTAACAGGTAAGCACTAATTAAACACTAACAGGTGAGCACTAACATGGGTAAACACTAACAGGTGAGCACTAACATGGTAACAGGCACTAACAGGTAAACACAACAGGTGAGCAATTAAACACAAACAATAACAGGTGAGCACTAACAGGTAAACATTAACAGGTAAACACAAACAATTAAGGTAAGCACTAACAGGTGAAAGCAAGGCACTAACAGGTAAACACTAACAGGTAAACACAAACAATTAAACACTAACACAGGTAACAGAGCACTAACAGGTAAACATTAACAGGTAAACACAAACAATTAAACACTAACAGGTGAGCACTAACAGGTAAACATTAACAGGTAAACACTAAGCAATTAAACACTAACAGGTGAGCACTAACAGGTAAACACTAACAGAGCACTAACAGGTGAGCACTAACAGGTAAACACTAACAGGGTGAGCACTAACAGGTAAACACAAACTGAAGGTAACACTAACAGGTGAGCACTAACAATTAAACACTAACAGGTAAACAACAGGTAACACAAACAGGTAAACACTAACAGGTGAGCACTAACAGGTAAACACAAACAGGTGAGCACTAACAGGTAAACACAAACAGGTGAACACACAACCACAGCACAAACAGGTAACACAAACAGGTAAACACAAAACAATTAGAACAACACTAACAGCACTAACAGGTAAACACTAACAGGTGAGCACTAACAGGTAAACACAAACAGGTAAACACAAACAGGTGAGCACTAACAGGTAAACACAAACAGGTAGAGCACTAACAGGTAAACACAAACAGGTGAGCACTAACAGGTGAGCACTAACAGGTGAGCACTAACAGGTAAACACAAACAAATAAACACTAACAGGTGAGCAACAGGTAACAGGTAAAGCACTAACAGGTGCAAACACAAACAGGTAAACACTAACAGGTGAGCACTAACAGGTGAGCACAACAGGTAAACACAGCACTAAACACTAACAGGTGAGCACACTAACAGGTAAACAGGTGAGCACTAACAGGTGAGCACTAACAGGTAAACACTAACAGGTAAACACAAACAATAAACACTAACAGGTGAGCACTAACAGGTGAAACACTAACAGGTGAGCACTAACAGGTGAAACACAAACAATTAACACTAACAGGTGAGCACTAACAGGTGAGCACTAACAGGTAAACACTAACAGGTGAGCACTAACAGGTAAACACTAACAGGTAGCACTAAACAGGTAACAACAAGGTAACACTAACAGGTGAGCACTAACAGGTAAACACTAACAGGTAAACACGTAAGCACTAACAGGTGAGCACTAACAGGTAAACACAAAAAGGTAAACACTAACAGGTGAGCACTAACAATTAAACACTAACAGGTGAACACTAACAGGTAAACACAAACAGGTGAAACAATTAAACACTAACAGGTGAAGCACTAACAGGTAAACACAAACAATTAACAGGTAAACACAAACAATTAAACACTAACAGGTGAGCACTAACAGGTAAACACTAACAGGTAAACACAGGTGGAACACTAACAGGTGAGCACTAACATGGTGAGCACTAACAGGTAAACACTAACACAAACAGGTAAACACTAAACACTAACAGGTGAGCACTAACAGGTAAACACTAACAGGTAAACACTAAACAGGTAAACACTAACAGGTAAACACTAACAGGTTAAACACTAACAGGTAAACACTAACAGGTAAACACAAACAGCACTAACAGGTAAACACTAACAGGTGAAACACAAACAATTAAACACGCACTAACAGGTAAACACAAACAGAGCACTAACAGGTAAACACTAACAGGTGAGCACTAACAGGTAAACACTAACAGGTGAGCACTAACAGGTGAGCACTAACAGGTAAACAGGTGAGCAAACAGGTGAGCACTAACAGGTAAACACAAACAAACAGGTAAGCACTAACAGGTAAACACAAACAGGTGAGCACTAACAGGTAAACACAAACAGGTGAGCACTAACAGGTAAACACTAACAGGTGAGCACTAACAGGTAAACACAAACAGGTAGCACTAACAGGTAAACACTAACAGGTGAGCACTAACAGGTAAACACAAACAGAGGTAAAGGTAAACACAAACAGGTAACAGGTAAACACTAACAGGTGAGCACTAACAGGTAAACACTAACAGGTAAACACTAACAGGTGAGCACTAACAGGTAACACTAACAGTAAACACTAACAGGTGAGCACTAACAGGTAAACACAAACAGGTGAAACACTAACAGGTGAGCACTAACAGGTAAACACTAACAGGTGAGCACTAACAGGTGAGCACTAACAGGTAAACACAAACAATTAAACACGAGCACTAACAGGTGAGCACACTAACAGGTGAGCACTAACAGGTAAACACTAACAGAGCACTAACAGGTAAACACAAACACAATAAACAGAAACACTAACAGTAAACACAAACAGAGCACTAACAGGTAAACACTAACAGGTAAACACTAACAATTAAACACTAACAGCACTAACAGGTGAGCACTAACAGGTGAGCACTAACAGGTGAGCACTAACAGGTGAACTAACAGGTGAGCACTAACAGGTAAACACAAACAAAACAATTAAACACAAACAGGTGAGCACTAACAGGTAAACACAAAAAACACAAACAATTAAACACTAACAGGTAAACACTAACAGGTGAGCACTAACAATTAAACACTAACAGGTGAACACTAACAGCACTAACAGGTAAACACAAACAAGAGCACTAACAGGTAAACACCAACAGGTGAGCACTAACAGGTAAACACAATGGTGAGCACAGGGTAATAGGTGAGCACTAACAGGTAAACACAACAGGTGAGCACTAACAGGTGAGCACTAACAGGTGAGCACTAACTGGCAGGCCACTGGTGAGCAAACACTAAGCACTACTTGCAGGTGAGCACTAACAGGTAAACACTTAAGGTAAACACAAACAATTAAACACTGAACAGGTGAGCACTAACAGGTGAGCACTAACAGGTAAACACAAACAATTAAACACTAACAGGTAAACACAAACAGAGCACTAACAGGTATTAAACACTAACAGGTAAACACTAACAGAGCACTAACAGGTAAACACTAACAGGTGAGCACTAACATAACACTAACAGGTAAACACAAACAATTAAACACTAACAGGTGAGCACTAACAATTAAACACTAACAGGTGAGCACTAACAGGTAAACACAAACACTAACGGTAAACACTAACAGGTGAGCACTAACAGGTAAACACTGGTGAAACACTAACAGGTGAGCACTAACAGGTAAACACAAACAATTAAACACTAACAGGTGAGCACTAACAGGTAAACACTAACAGGTAGGTAAACACTAACAGGTGAAACACAAACAATTAAACACTAACAGCACTAACAGGGTGAGCACTAACAGGTAAACACAAACAATTAAACACTAACAGGTGAGCACTAACATATGGAGCACTAAACAACAGGTAAACATAAACAATTAAACACGCAACAGGTGAGCACTAACAGGTAAACACAAAAAGGTAAACACTAACAGGTGAGCACTAACAGGTATTAAACACTAACAGGTAAACACTAACAGGTAACACTAACAGGTAAACACAAACAGGTGAGCACTAACAGGTAAACACTAACAGGTAAACACAGGTAACAAAACACAAACACGCATTAAACACTAACACTAACAGGTGAGCACTAACAGGTAAACACTAACAGAGCACTAACAGGTAAACACAAACAATAAACACTAACAGGTAAACACTAAACACTAACAGGTGAGCACTAACAGGTAACTAACAGGTGAGCACTAACAGGTAAACACAAACAAAACAGGTGAGCATAACAGGTGAGCACTAACAGGTAAACACAAACAATTAAACACTAACAGGTAAACACAAACAGGTAACACTAACAATTAAACAAAGCACTAACAGGTGAGCACTAACAGGTGAGCACTAACAGGTAAACACAAACAATTAAACACTAACAGGTAGCACTACACAAACAATTAAACACTAACAGGTGAGCACTAACAATTAAACACTAACAGGTAAACACAGGTAACACTAACAGGTGAGCACTAAAATTAAACACTAACAGGTGAGCACTAACAGGTAAACACTAACAATTAAACACTAACAGGTGACCACTAACAGGTAAACACAAAGGTAAACAGGTACACTAACAGGTAAACACTTAAACACTAACAGGTGAGCACTAACAGGTAAACACAAACTAACAGGTTACCACTACAGGTAACACAAACAATAACACTAACAGGTGAGCACTAACAGGTAACAGACTAACACTAACAGGTGAGCAGGTAAACTAACAGGTGAGCACTAACAGGTGAGCACTAACAGGTAAACACAACAGGTAGCACTAACAGGTAAACACTAACAGGTGAGCACTAACAGGTAAACACTAAAGAGCACTAACAGGTAAACACCAACAGGTGAGCACTAACAGGTAAACACAAACAGGTGAGCACTAACAGGTAAACACTAACAGGTGAGCACTAACAGGTAAACAGGTAAACACAACAATAAACACTAACAGGTTAAACACTAACAGGTGAGCACTAACAGGTAAACACAAACAATAACAGGTGAGCACTAACAGGTAAACACAAACAATAACACTAACAGGTAAACACAAACAATAAACACTAACAGGTGAGCACTAACAGGTAAACACTAACAGGTGAGCACTAACAGGTAAACACAAACAATTAAACACTAACAGGTGAGCACTAACAGGTAAACACTAACAGGTGAGCACTAACAGGTAAACACTAACAGGTGAGCACTAACAGGTAAACACTGAGCACTAACAGGTAAACACAAACAATTAAACACTAACAGGTGAGCACTAACAGGTGAGCACTAACAGGTAAACACTTAACAGGTAAACACAAACAATTAAACACTAACAGGTGAGCACTTACAGGTAAACACTAACAGGTAAACATTAACAGGTGAAGGCAGCAGCTGTACAGGTGAGCAGGATAAGGGTGGAGGAGGATTCATAGAGAGCAGAGAGGTGGTTAAAGAAAATATTCACACACGCAGAGCGATAAATGGAAATTGTGGCAGGTTGAGTTTTTCTGATAAAGTTGACTCACCTGCACCAGCGGCGGAAGGACACCAGGTAACCAGAAGTGGGCGGGTCTGCAAACCGAAGAGCAACACAGTCATCGGATCTCTTTTCCGCAGCGCCCCCTGCTGGTGAGAGGCTGACAGCTCATCTGTTTAACTCGTGTTGGATCATGTTCTTCATGCTTCATGTGAGCTCTCCTGCTGAGGCCTCCTTCTTTTCTAAGTCTTTGTGTAACTCTTTATAAATCCCTTCATGGCGTGCAGACGAACATCAGTCATCGCTGAGCCACAGTTTGCGTAACGTGCTGTGTTTGTTTGACTCGTCGCCTTCAGCTCCGCCTGTTTAGGTTTGTTCTTCGTCAGCTTACAGAAACAGCAGCTGCTCATCTTAAAGTCTTTGTGGATGTTTGTGAAAGACGTCAGCTGGTCCTCCTCAGCTCCGGTGTGGATGGAAAGTCTCAGAGATGCTAGCGTGATTATCAGCATGAAGACGTATTAACCAGAGTGGAAATGACCTTTCAAGGAAAACTGTTTAACTTTTGAAAGAAGAAATGATGCAAAGAAAGAAAGAAAGAAAGAAGAAAGTCACAGATGAAAACATCAGATGTTTTCACTGAGTCAGTTTGACGACTCGAATCGACTGCTGTTTCTCAACTGGTGTCTGATTAAATGTTCACACTGATCAGGATCAGAAACAGGATCAGGATCAGAAACAGGATCAGGAACAGGAACAAGCTCAACATGAACAGTAAACTACCCTGTACAAGCATCAATATATATTAAAGAAGTGTGTGTGTGTGTGTGTGTGTATACACAGTGTATACAGTATGTATACAAAGAGTGTATACTGTGTGTATATACTCTATGTATATAGTATATATACTGTGTGTATATAGTGTATACTGTATATACTGTATGGATTAATTTGAGGGATCATATTAATGTTTCTGTGTATTCATTTAATGAGAATATTTCAGTGGATGTTTTTCTCTCTTGAAGTCCAAACCTGGAAACTTGCAGCACTTTCAAACATCTGATTAATTAATTAATTAATGAATTCAGTTTAAATATCTACAGCAGGAGTTCAAATGTCGTTCTTTGAACGAGTATTAAACTGTAATCAGACTGCCTGTCTTCTTTCTTGTTGTCTTTTATTCAGAAAAGCATCTTCTTCCATGTTTCTGTAGAATAATTTCATCTGCTGAAGTGGAGCCTGCAGCTCAGTCAGTCTTCCTCTCTGTCAAACTCTAACCAGTAACCTACAAACCACTTCCTGTCTACTCAAGTGATCTGGTTTGTTTTCAAATGAGGCCAGTATGTACACATGTGTCTTAGTTTACTACGAGCTCCACATCCAGGCCTCGGCCTCAGGCGACCCGACACGATTAAAGTCTTTATCACACGGCAGCAAAAAGAGTCTTTCAACCATCTGATCATTAATCAATCACAGAGAAGCATCTTCAGCTGCAGCACTGGATTGTTTTGGCTCTCGTGTGTCGACTCTTACTTTCATTTTTGCTTCGGATCAATATTTTCTGAGCGGTTTGTGTTTGTGGGGACGTACCACAGCATCTGTCTCTGCGTTGACATTTGTTTTTCTTCCTGTTTTACTCCATCAGCTGCTCTGTCGACATGTGCAGGCCTGCTGTTTCCTATCTCAGCGCTTCAGGTAGTTTCAAGGCACAGAAATATATCATTAACGCTGTGAAGCAGTGCATGCTGGGAAATGCTGGTGCAACACCTGACGTCTGTTCATCCTCTCCGGTCAGTCTGACAAAAGCTCGATACAGAAACAGTGAAGTCAACACACATCAACACGTCACAAACCAAAATCAACAACAAAAATCAGACAGTCAACAGAAGCACTTTTTTTATTTCAGGGGTGAAATGAAGCTTTTTAATTCATATATGTGGTCAGTTTATTCAGAATGAGCTCTGATCTTTCAGAGAAGTGAGGAGTTATTAGCTGAATCAAACGTCTGTGAATCTGAAAGAGAAATAAAAGAAAGTTTGTTGCTGCTAATTAGTTTGTCTGAAATCTTTGAGCTCCTTTAACAGTGAATCAACAGTTTAGTCAGACGATTAGACTTAAACTTAGACTACCACCTTTGAGATTATTTCCCATCATGCTCCTGGTGGGAAACTGAAGCAGCTCAGACAGTTAAAGTTTTGTTTTCTCGTCTGTTTGAACTTTTGAGCGTGTTGAAAATAGATTTAAACTTCATCTCATCAGATTCCACCTGAGGCTGCTTTATGTGGTCAGATAAAGTCGCATCAGGTGTTTTTTTTCAGTGACAGGAAACAGAGAAATGGCGATTAGCTTTAATAGCTTTAATAAGTTTAAATAATAAAGTTGAATTTAGCAGAAGTGATCCAGTGGTGCTGACGGTGTGTTGTGTCAGAGCTGGTCATGATGAACGGTTGGTGCACACGTCCTGTGCTGACAGGCAGTCGTGGGCGGAGATGAGGCCCGGTGGGTTCGAGGGCTCCGGGGTTGGCGGGCGTCGAGCTCTCGAATGCGTCTGTGGGCGGCGGCTGCGGTCGACTCGCTGCGTGCTCGGCATGTTGGAGACGAAGTGGAGAAAATCATGGAAGCAAAGATGGAGATGTTCTTCAGCGACAGGTGACGAAGAGGAGGCCGACTGCGAGGAGTTAAAGATCCTGCTGCTCTTCAGCAAACAGCGTCCTTAGAGCTGGGATGGCGCTCAGCTCTCTGCAGCTTATCTGGGAGGAGAAACACACCCCCGCCCCCGCCTAACCACACGCCTGAGGTTCCTATCTCGGCTCAGCATCGCAAAACATCTTCAGCTGTGGTTTCATGTGTTTGGTCGCCTCCCTCTCTGGCTCTGATGGGAATCTGATGAGCCACCTGTTTACACTGCGAGCTGTGGTTCAGGATCCTCCACATACAGGTACCAAACACACAGCTCATTATAACATGTACCAAACAAACACAGATAATATAACATGTACCAAACACAGATAAATAACATGTACCAAACACAGATAATATAACATGTACCAAATGTACCAAACACACAGATAATATAACATGTACCAAACACACAGCTCATTATAACATGTACCAAACACAGCTCATAATATAACATGTACCAAACACAGATAATATAACATGTACCAAACACACATAATATAACATGTACCAAACACAGATAATATAACATGGACCAAACACACAGATAATATAACATGAACCAAACACAGATAATATAACATGTACCAAACACACAGATAATATAACATGTACCAAACACACAGACCAAACACAGATACTATAACATGTACCAAACACAGATAATATAACATGTACCAAACACAGATAATATAACAGACCAAACACAGATAATATAACATGGACCAAACACAGATATATAACATGTACCAAACACACAGATAATATAACTCATTATAACATGTACCAAACACAGATAATATAACAGACCAAACACAGATAATATAACTCATTATAACATGTACCAAACACACAGATAATATAACATGGACCAAACACAGATACCAAACACACAGATAATATAACATGTAACCAAACACACAGATAATATAACATGTACAAACACACATGTACAAACACACAGATAATACATGTACAAACACACAGATAATACCAAACACACAGATAACATGGACCAAACACAGATAATATAACATGTACCAAACACAGATAATATAACATGTACCAAACACAGATAATATAACATGTACCAAACACAGCTCATTATAACATGTACAAACACAGATAATATAACATGTACCAAACACAGATAATATAACATGTACCAAACACACAGATAATATAACATGTACCAAACACAGATAATATAACATGTACCAAACACAGATAATATAACATGTACCAAACACAGATAATATAACATTAACAAACACACAGCTAACATGTACCAAACACACAGATAATATAACATGTACCAAACACAGATAATATAACATGACCAAACACACAGATAATATAACATGGATAACCAAAACACACAGCCTTATATACCAAACACAGATAATATAACATGTACCAAACACAGATAATATAACAGATATACCAAACACACAGATAATATAACATGTAACCAAACACACAGCTCATTATAACATGTACCAAACACAGATAATATAACATGTAATATAACATGTGCCAACACAGATAATATAACATGTACCAAACACAGATAATATAATAGCAAACACACATCAAATACACAGATATAACATGTACCAAACACACAGATAATATAACATGTACCAAACACACAGATAATAGAACATGTACCAAACACACAGCAATACAAAATCATTACCAAACACAGATAACATGTACCAAACACACAGATAATATAACATGTACCAAACACACAGATAATATAACATGTACCAAACACAGATAATATAACATGTAAAACACACACACAGATAATATAACATGTACAAACACAGATAATATAACATGTACCAAACACAGATAATATAACATGTAACCAAACACACAGATAATATAACATGTACCAAACACAGATAATATAACATGTACCAAACACACAGATAATACAAACATTGGCACATAACATGTACCAAACACACAGCTAATATAACATGTACCAAACACACAGATAATATAACATGGACCAAACACAGATAATATAACCAAACACAGATAATATAACATAATATAACATGTACCAAACACACATAATATAACATGATAATATAACAAACACACATAATATAACATTATAACATGTACCAAACACAGATAATATAACATGTACCAAACACACATAATATAACATGTACCAAACACACAGATAATATAACATGTACCAAACACACAGATAATATAACATGTACCAAACAAACAGATAATATAACACAAACACAGCTCATTATAACATGTACCAAACACAGATAATATAACAGATAATATAACATGTACCAAACACAGATAATATAACATGTACAAACACAGATAATATAACATGGACCAAACACAGATAATATAACATGTACCAAACACAGATAATATAACACAGATAATATAACATGTACCAAACACAGATAATATAACATGTACCAAACACACAGATAATATAACATGTACCAAACACACATAATATAACATGATAATTCTTTCTTCTTCTTTCTTTCTTTAGCCTGTTAGAGCCCAACGTCAACAAAACACGAGCGTTAAATAAATTAGTAATAAAAAGTATAAAAGTATTTTCAGCTAAATGTACTTAAAGTACCAAAAGTAAAAGTACACTTTATGCAAACTGACCCAAAAGGTGAAGATTATTTTTATTTTGTGCAAAAAGCCAAACATTTATTTTCCGGGTCCTGGTTAAAATATAAATGAATGGATTATATTCACTCATCAGTGACCCTCCATAGTACATGTACTTTCCTCTGGCTGTTTGAAGCGTAACAGTACACGCTGCTCCCCGTCAGGATGTCCTTCCCATATATACATGCATGCTTACATATATGCAGCCATACCTGTAGAAATGGCACATCTATTTATGTCACCCCTCTTTACACCTACACCCATACCATGAAACCACAGTGTAAAATCTCATGGTGATGAATTTGAGTAAAGCCACACCAAAATGAGCGTCTCTTTGAAGCCTGAGCTCCAACAGCCACATGAATGTCTCCTCCGTACACCCTCTGTACAAACTCTGCTTCCTGCTGCTCCTCACTTGATGTTTTTGCTTTTTTTCAGCCCAGCGTTGTGCTTCACATTGTCAGTGAGCTCTGTGGACAGACAGACAGCCGGCTGTCTGACAACACTTTGTGCTGCTCTTATGCGAATGAATTTCTGTAGAAAGGTGTTGCACGTTGTGCAAACAGAGGTTACACTGTTCAGAAATTACTTGTCACCACATCCTCTTCCTTGACTCATAATTTGTCTTCATCCTTTAAAAACACAACGTGTAGCTTCAGCTGAAACATGAACATATGAACACTCATGTTTCATGGCTGTCACTGAGAGCCGCTGACCAGATGTTCTCAGAAACACGAAGGTTTCATTTCACTTTGAGGGACTCGCAGTGACGCAGGCAGGTTTGTGGTGGCCTCATGAAACTTTCTGTCTTTGCAAGACAAACACTGAAATAACTGAGGAAGATGAAACTGAGCTGACTCCACATACACACACATAATAAACTACTGTAGTTTCCTCCGTTTGGACCCTGCGGCTCTCCGTCCACTCACATCTCGGCTTGTTGTTGGTCAGATGTGAATTCACAGGTCAGAGTTCACCAAACTTAAATCAAAGGTTTGTACAGATTTAGCTCCATACTTTTATTCTAGTCAACAAACCTCACGTTCAGACTCATGCCAACAGCGTGTTTGTGCGTCTCTCAAACCATCTGACTTCCTGTCTGAGGCTCTCTGCTCTCATTGGCTCCTGCTGGAGATGTAAATCTTTGAAAACACAAATATAAAGTTTTATCTTTAAAAGTCTCAGTAAGTTAAATCAGCTGCTCACTGTTGTTTTTATCAAACAAACAGGAGGAAACAGAGCATCTGTTGGGGACTATTTTCTGCTGCGGATGAGTCAAAATAAACTCCAGTGTGTGTTCGTGGTGATGAAGGAACGACAGTGAAGCTCACTGATGAGTTTGAACAGTTTTTAGAGAGATCAGGCTGTGACACACTGTGAGGAGAAACACTGTTCGATCTGAGCGTGAAGAAGAAAACTCGACGTGTTTCTGGAAGAGGTCGACTGACGCTGGGTGGCACCTGAGCGACAGGTAAACCACAGACAGCTGGAACAACTGACACAGAGCTGCTGTGGGAATCATCTCTGATCCTGTTCACACAGTCAGTCAGTGTGGGGGGGTCTGCTGCCTTTAACTCCTTTAAAAATGCACAAGCAAACTGTGGAGAAAGACTGAGAACAACTTTTATACAAATACTGATTTCTTTTCTTACATTTTACTTCATGATGACATACTGTTTGTAGTATCTCCCCCCCAGAGTAAATGAGTTTAAGACAGAAATGTTAAAGAGCAGGCAGGTTTGGAGCTGGTTTATATTTCAGCCTCACGAACGTATGAAGCAGTTGAGATGATCTTTCTCTTTAACTATCTGATAACATTATATTTTAATATTATAATTTACTGTCACAGGGGCCTGTGTGTCTGCTGCGCTGACACTCATTTTACTTTTCATTCTTTAAGCACATTTAGCTGATAATACCTTTATTGTACTTTAACTGAATGTAATTGTAATATTTGTACATTTCTCTACAACACTTCAGAAACTTCCTCCACCTGTCAAATCTGTTTTTATTAATAATGCATCAGTGAGCCCAAATACTGTGTTGTTGAAGTATCCAGATACTTAAATTTGTGCTAAGTATCCCAATCCTCAGCCCTTCACAGACACATTACCTGAACCTAAGCTGATCATCTTCACGCTGTCTGCTGCACATACAGGGACTCTTTGCATCCCTAAAGTTAAAATCAAACACCCAACGAACGAATCAAACAGTTGAATATTTGCGTCCAGCCTGTCTACAGAGAATAAACTTTCAAATGTGATAAATGTTTCTCTTCCACAAAGAGACGCTCAAAGAGACAAATCACTGCAGATGTAAATGGACAGTTTTGTTTATTAACTATGAAAGATGAAACATTAGTCACAAATCATTTCAACATCTAAAAAACAGTTTGTTTTGCTGAAAAAACAAAGTCTTTTATTGATCATGGCAAAGATGATCAAGTCTTTATCAGATGATCAAACCACGAACACGAAACCAAACATTTGTATTTGAGTCAGCCACTTCTTTCACACAGGAAGTGACTTTGTGCTTCATTCAGTGATTCATACAGAGAAAACTGTTGTATGGCCTGAAAAACTTCACTCAGTAAATGTGGAGAAGTGATCCTAAGAAAATATATATTATTGATTTGTACCTTGAATCTATTTAACCTCCAGAAAGAAGAAACATTTTGCAGTGTCGAGTGCTTCACCTTTACTACAGCTACACTTCATTTCTTTGAACAGGAATAAAAATAAGAATTATTAATTCATCTTCGAGTATAAATTACTAAAACTTAAAGCTTCAATCATCCCATAAGAAGTCAATAATCACTTCAATACAGAGTTACTGTGTGTGTGTGTGTGTGTGTGTAAATATACAAACACACACACATTACACGCCTTTTCCCTGACAGCTGGTTGCACCTGTCAGTTTCACACACGTGTGTTTAGTGTTTCATTATTAATTAATTAGAGTCACTTTGTTGTACAAATCACACAAAGAAAAAGAAAAGATGAGTAGAAAAGGACAGTAAAAGGATTTTACAGAGAAAATACAAAAAGAAAATAAGACACCATCAGGTGATCACCCCGAACAGAAGAAGGCAAAAAGTATTGATCTCTTTTGACTGATTAAACTGTTCATGTTTGGCAGCGTGACGTCATGAATTCAGATGTGAACACATGAAAAACGTTCAGATGCTTCACTTACATTCAGACATTTCCTCGTGGAGAACGACCTCCGTTCTCGTGACTAACGTGTCCTCTCAGAAATCTGCACGGCGAGCAGCGAAGGAGTGAGCGTGTTTCTTTAACTTTACTTGTTTCTTTAGCGTCACGTGTTTCTTTAACATCATGTGTTTCTTTAACGTCACTTCCTTCACAGAGCAGGTCAAAACTCTTCCACACTTTTTTCTACAAAACAAACTGACTGAAAGTAAAGTTTTGAACATGATCACGTGGATATTGTATGTAATGAACATATTAATATTCTCACTTCAGAACTCCAGCTATTTACATTTCTCATCGTCACTGACAGCTCGTCTATAAAATGAAGCGCATTGCACTGTGGGATTGTCTCCTCAGACCTCCGTTATAAAAGAGTAAACATGTGAGATGTTCACAGATCATCATGCGGACCTGAGAGTCTTTCTGTGACTCATTTCTCTCCGTCCTCGCTCCTTCTTCACCCTGCAGGACTCTTTCCACCTCCGTCCTCGAGCTCTTCCGTCTCTCTGTCACGTTTGCTGGAGGACCTGCTGAGGAGGAGGCGCCTCCTCGGGGGACAGACTGGATCAGATCTTCGCTCTCTGATCGGTTTTTGGATATTTAAGGCACAAGAAGGACGTCAGAGAGGAAAAAACATGTTGGACAGTTTGACCGGCGCTCCGATCAGCTGACAGATTCTGAGAAGACAGTTTGCTGACAGGACGGCCGCTGAGACTTTAAACTCTGACGAGGAAGTCCAGGCTGAGCGAGGCGGGGATGTGCAGCGTCTCCAGGCTGAGAGCAGATGGCGTGTATGGGAAGAGCACCGGGAACATCTGCTTGGTGTCCACCAGGAGCTGGGGGGGGTCGTTCCTGTCCTGAAGACGGTTCTGGAGACACACACACACACACACACACACACACACACACACAAAGGTTAAACCAGCAGGTAAACACACACACACAAATACACATGGAGCAGGTAAACAGAGAGACACAGAACTACCAGATGTTTTCATTATCAATCAGTCTGATCAGTATTGATTAAAGATCTTCTGTCGTGTTGTTAATTTTTGGGTTTGAAGGGTGATTTATATCTATTACAGACGTGTGTGTGTCCTCTCTGTTAATGTCTCTTAATTAGCTGTCAGCTCCTGTCTGCAGTGTGACACTGAAAGAAACTGACAAACAGGAAGAGCTTTAATGTGGAGGGACATCAGAGATAATGGTATCCTCAGGAAGTGATGTCACATTGAAGGGTTCAACCTGTGTGTGTGTCTGTGTGTGTGTGTGTGTGCGTGTGTGTGTGTACACAGGTTTACACACCTGGATGTTTCTGATGAAGGACACGGTGACTCTCTCCTCAAACTCGTTCAAAGGTGTGTAGAGATTCAGGATTTTCACAATCTGAAACAAACAACACAACAGTGATCAGGGTCGTTTCGATCGGCCGGTATGTTTGATCGTGTAGGCGCGGAGCGGCCGGCCGACCTGCTGCGTGGTGAGGGCGGTGCAGAGCGAGCAGATGGCCTCGGCGTCCTGACTCGTCTTCTTCTTCACCTGCAGCAGCTGTGCGGCCTGGATGATCGGCTCCAACGTGGCGGCGGCTTTGCTCTGATACAGGTTGTTTCCTCTCAGCCACTCCTCCATCTGACTGGTGTTGTACCTGCACAGACACACACACACACACACACACACACACACACATTGACATTCACAGTGAATTCAGTTCTTCACAGAGGTTGCGATGTGATTGGCTGGTTGTGAGTACCTGAGCTGCATGCCGGTGCTCCAGGAGCAAACGTCTTTCCGCAGCAGCAGGTTGTTGAGGGTGACGGCGTTGATGCAGTGGAAGAGCTGTCGGACCACCTGACCCACGATCTCAGGGTCCAGGCCGTGGTCCCGCATGGTGCCGTGAAACTGCCCCAGCTGTCGGATCAGCGCCTCCAGAGTGTAGCTGCTGGGCCCGCCGGCGTCCGTGTCCATGCTGGACGAACGGTTCCTGTAGCCCATCGGCTTGACGCCCGCCAGGCTGGGGATGCTCTCACTCTCCAACATGGCCGACACTGGACGCAGCCAGCAGAGAGATCAGGAGCACGTTCACCGAACTTTCACAAACTTTCACTCAACTTTCACGAACTTTCACTCAACGTTCACAAACTTTCACTCAACGTTCACAAACTTTATCTCAACGTTCACAAACTTTATCTCAACGTTCACAAACTTTATCTCAACGTTCACCAAACTTTAACTTAACGTTCACCAAACCTTTACACAATGTTCGTCAAACATTCACTAATCATTCACTTATCGTTCATCAGAGTTTGCCAAATGTTCACCAAACCTTTACTCAACGTTCACCAGCTGTTACAGACGACACTTTGTTCTGCAAAGAACATTCAGGGAATATTGAGGAAACGTTCAGGGAACACTCAAACACACACGGCCAATGAAGCTGGTTCATTGTGAATTTAGGCCTCCTGAGTTTCTGACAGTAATTCGTGAAGTATTTACTGGTGGTAGCTGGGCATGATTGCCGTGGTAACGGCTGTACACAGATTGCTGCGGTTCGGATGACGAATCTTTGGACGATGAAATGAGTCAGCAGTGTTTCTGTCGACATCTGACAAAAGACCCCGCTGTTTAACTACAAAGAGTAAAGACTTCTCTGAAATATGAAGACTGAACTCTGCAGTCTCCGTCCTAACCTGGACCCCGAAAAACTACGATACCCACAATGCCCTGCAACAAACACTGCAAAGCAAACAGTTAAAAGAAGTTTGAATATATAAAACAATGTTAATTAGGCGTTTCTGCATTTTTATACATTTTATTTATTTTTCAACTTCTATAAAAACCCCCAGAAAAGTTATTAATGTCAGTTACTGATAATAATCGTTAAAGTATTTGTTAATAGATGTGTCATCATATCTATTTATTTATGTATTCATGTATTACAGATACTGTATGTGTGTTTATATGGGTATATCAGTATATATTATTATTATCTGTACGAGCGGTCAAACCAGCTGCAGAACATTAA
>CM041545.1:22927000-22954500 GCA_023238725.1 Scortum barcoo | reverse complement strand
CCTGTTCATTTTTGCTATATTTATTATTTGTTTTTTAGTTGTTTGCTGCTGAAATACCTGAATTTCTCCTTCGGGTATCAACAAAGGCTGATCTTTTTAGAAACACATGGAGCTAAGATAACTGTCGTCCCTCCCTAAAGTGACTCAGCTTTCTGTCTCTGAGACTGTTTCTGTGAAATCATGTGACCACAGGACGTCCAGCCTCTCTGCTGATATAAAACCTGCTGTCTGCTCTCTCTGCCTCCTCAGCATCCGAGAGCTTCATGAAGACAGCAGCAGGTAAGAACACTTTGAAACAAGATGTCAGGATGAGGAGATAACGCCTGATATAAATGCCTTACATATGATTAATTCATTATGATAGAATAACATAGAAATTAAATAATATAAATTCAGAATACAAAAGTCCTGAAAACATCAGAGAGACTGAACATGTTCCTCATTTTCCAGATTAAAGGACCTTATCTGTGTTTTTTTAAACTTACATTGACTATAACCCCTTTGTTTCTTAAGTCTTGGATCTTTAATGCTCTCAGTTAGGACACAGTGTCTGATAACAGCTGCTGATAACAACAGTACAGCTGACAGGAGCTAACAGGTCACTGACTTGTTTTTCTTTCATCCAGAGACGAATAAGGTCCTCCATCCTCAAGCCCTGTGAAGCTGTTACCATGGCAACGTGAATCAAACTAACATCCCTAAAACAACACAGACTGTTTCAGTGTTTGTTGTTTTATTCTTCAAATTCATTCATGCAAATGTTCATATTTTATTATATCAGAGCAGAATTAAGACAAAGTGTCAGATTGATGTGATCATACAAACAAATAAAATACAGCGTCTTGTTCATTAAGAACCAGACTTTTATCAAATGTGGAAAAGTTTCAGGGTCAAATTTGATTCATGTTGGACTCTATTATTACATTACTACATCTATACTATATTATTACATTAATGCATTATTATATTACCAGAATTATTAAATAACAATATTACATTAGGAATATTAATAAATTACTATGTCATTACATTACTACTATTACTACATTGTATTATTTCTACATTACTACATTCTTACATTACTACATTAAAATATTGCTACTATTACTACATTGCTAGGTTATTGGTATTGGTGTTTTTTTTTAAATATTACATTATGACATTGCTACATTATCACATTATTACTATTTCTATATTGCTATATCAAGATATTAATACATTAATAAATGATTACCTAACTATATCACTATGTTATTACAAATATCTAATATAATAATATAGTCTAAATATTTAATATTATTCAGTTGCTACTATCACTACTTTACTACTGTTATTTATGCATCATTACATCACTACATTATTAAGTTAATACATTACTACATTATTACATTAATACTATTATTACATTATTACATTACTAGAAAATGGTCATGTGTGTAATGATTGAAGGGAGGAGGTGAGGTGTCCTTTAACCTGTTGGAGCCCTCTGGTAACTACTACTTTTAGTACTACTAATGTGATAATAACATTTTAAACATAAAACTAACGAAAATACAAACATACTACAACTTCTAAAACTGACAGTAAGCATTATAACCACAACATATGATGAAATGCTCAGATATCATCATGTGACAAACACAAAATATTAGCCACTTAAATACTGCTCTACTGCTTGATATGACTTACTGCTAATGCACATTTTTTCAAACTTTTATACATACAGCTGAGTATCATCAGCATAGCAGTGAACATTTATTACAAAACTGCGTAGGATTTAGCCAAGAGGTGAAATATGTAAAGAGAAAAGCAACGGACCAAGAACTGAGCCCCGATGTCCTCCATATTTCACATCAGAAAATGGTGATGTAATATTATTGTAGCACACACATTGTTCTTTCAGATAGAGATGATTTTAACCACGAAAGGGCCAGAGATGCTGAATTGGTCTTTGAGGCGGTCAAGTAGTTTGCAGTGGTCGATGATATCAACAGATCCAGTATCAGACTCCATATTAAGCAAAATATCTTTTACCACATTAGTAAGTTTAGTTTCAGCAGAATGGCAGGTCCTGAAAGCAGATTGAAAAACTTCAAATGGATTATGGACTTACGGACTCCTTTTCCATTACCTGTGATACCTGTCACACATGGACTAAACCCATGAACTCAGTATATTGATGATGATGTTCTCTGTACATGTGGCATCTATTGCACGTCTGTCCGTCCCAGGGAGAGGGATCCCTCATCTGTGGCTCTTCCTCAGGTTTCTTCTTTTTCCCATAAAGGCTTTTTTGAAGTTTTTCCTGACCCGGTTCGAGGGTCTAAGGACAGAGGGTGTCACAACTGTACAGATTGTAAAGCCCTCCTGAGGCAAATGATGTTTGTGATTTTCGGGCTTTAAATAAATACATTTTATTTTGATTTTTGATTTAAATTAATTTAAGTAATATGAGAATGAACTAAAAAAGCATCAGAGGGAATCATGAGAAGGTTAACCTTAAGAAGTGAGGAGTAGCCGGCGGATAGAGTAGGAGAACAGTAAGTCTGATAAATATGCAGGTATCAGACCATGTGAGGACTTGTAAGTGATAAGTAATATCTTGAAGTTGATTCTGTATTTTACTGGAAGCCAGTGAAGGGGAGCGAGGACTGGGATGATGTGGGATCAAAGATTAGTGTTAGTTAAAATCCTCGCTACAGCATTTTGCACCAGTTAGAGAGGACTGAGTGATGCAAGTGAAGAGGGAGTTATAGGAGTCTAAACAGGAAAAGATTAAGGTGTGCACTAAAAGTTCAATGTGTTTCATATATATGGCTTTAGTATGGTATGGTTTTGATTATTGCGATGTTTCTTAACTGAATGAATAAAATGTTCAGATGTTGGTCAAAAAGGATGCTGAGATTTTTAGAGGCAGGCTTGATAATGTTAACAGGAGGGCCAATATAGTGACTGACTACCTTGGTAAAAGAGCCTGGGCCGATGATGTTTTCTCAGAATTGAGATGAAGGAAATTTTGAGACATCTAAGTTGAAACAGAGGCGAGGCACTCCTACAGAGAGTTAAGGTTGTTGAGGTTATTGGGTTTATTTGAGAAGTAAAGCTGTAAATGTGTGTCATCAGCGTAACAGTGATACAAGATACCACTGGTGGAGTTACGCAGGTTGCCTAGAGGAAGCATACATAAGGAAAAAAGGATAGGACCAAGAATCGATCCTTGTGGGATCCCACATAAGAGAGGAACAGAGGAAGATGTGTAATTATTAATGTGAACAATGAAGTGATTTGAATGAAGTGAGAGAGATTGGTTGACAATAGAGAGACGGTGGACACATCTGGGAAATTATGTCCATGAGATCTTGCAGGGATATGGGAGTGATTTCAGACAGCACAGCAGGACAGGTGACCTGATTGAGGAGGTGAACTCCAGTGTTAAAATTTGATCTTAAACCACTGATCTTGTCCACAAATAAATGTAAAAACTTATTATGTTAGTTATGAATGACTTTTTGGGAAAACCAGAGATTGAATCAGAAACTGATTAATAGCATTAAACAAAATTTGGGGTTATGCTTGTTGTTTATCAGGAAATATGCTGCTCTTACATCTTTAATGTGATCACTGAGTGTGGCTAACAGCTTTCTTTTCCCATCTACATTCAACTCTTCTGTAATGTCATCTCTGGCATTGAATGGAGTCATCAATTAAGGGGACAGATTGACAACTATTAAAGTCACCTACAATAATTAATTCATTTTCAACACCTGCTTATCCTGACACACAGGGGTGCTGGAGCCTCATCTCAGATATCATTTGGGCAAGACACCCAAGTACACCCTGGACTGGAAAGACAGACAAACCACTCACACCTAGAGGCAATTTAGGGTCACCAAATTAACCTAACCTGCATGCCTTTGGATTGTGAAATTGGAGGAAATTGGGAGGAAGCTTGAGTACCCAGAGACAACCATTGCAGGCATCCGTGTCAACTGGGGATTGAACCCAGAACCCTCTTGTTGTGAGGCAACACTGTAAACAACTACACCACTGTGCCGCCTGTGCCGTCAGTAGATGACAATACAACACACTGAAATTTCACACTTGATTTTAAAGGTTAGTAATTCAAACCTATCAAAAGATCCTGCAGTAAATGGGGCACAGTTGAGGTAGATTTTGTAAACCACTGCCAAGCCCACCACAACAGCCTAAGGACTGAGATAGGGAGAGATACAGATTGGAGGGAGGAGAGATTCGTCTTTTTCTTTTCTGTGAAATCATGTGATCAGAGTGTCCCTCCTTTCTGCAGGTGGAGTATAAAAACTCTTCCTGTTTCTGCAGCATCACAGAGCTTCCTGAAGCCAACAGCAGGTAAGAACACTTTGAAAGGAGACTGATGAGACTTTCAAATGTCAAGATCAAGATTTTAGACTCAAAGCTCACAATGGGATAAAGATCCTTTTTTACACAGAGGTGATATTTATATATGTCTTCATTTATCAGAGTGTTTTTATCATTCTTGTACAATAACACTGAGTTGAAATGACAGAAATAAATGAAGAGCCACAGTGAAGGCAGTCAGTCACGATAACTCTGCCTCCTCATGTTCATCATGTGTCAGCTTCTCTGAGCTGTTTCTACGCCAGTTTCATGGCACAACTAAAGAGATATTACTGTTGAGAGCAGCATAAAACAATATCTGTCTTTCTATCATCGGAGATCTTCCTCCAAAGAGTTTCATTACCATGTATGGATACGTACTTTCCTGCAGCTTATAAGCACATCAGCATTTAAACAGTTTCACTTACATTGGTCTGTTGTGTTGTCAGTAATAAGGTAAGTCTGACAGAAGATTAAGTGTCAGACAATCAGACAGTCTTCAGATGTGTTCAGTATAAGTACTTCCTCATTATTCAGGCAGAGTACTGCTGAATAAAGAAAACTTAATCCAGGCAGCATGATGTGTTTGTTAATGCAGAGAGGCTTCATGTGAACCTTTAGGAGACTGAGTGCAAACCAACCATAAAACAAAACATCACGTTCAGTACTGTTGTTGGATAAACATTCATTTTTATTTCCACCACGACACCATGAACCTCTGTTAGCTTCACATGTGAACTCTGATCTTCAGCACATAAAAACAACAGTTGAATCCTTTAACATTTTTGCACTTGTTAGCAAGCTGTTCAATCTTTTCTTCTTTACAGATGAATTCAAATACAGTTAATCTTTTGTTTTGTTTTTGTTTGTTGTTTTCATCCAGAGACCAATCAGCAGACATCTCTACCAGGCATCACCATGGCAACAGAGTGAGTAACATCAACACAATTAACCTGATTAAACAATTCAAGGTTCATTTCTTCAAAGTTTTACATTAACAATTCAGTTAAATTCAAACAAAATGTAGTGATGTGTATACATGTGTATACATGCATATATGTCATATATGGTGGCTCTACTCCAAGCTCCTCCAGAGTGACTGAGCTTGGCTGCACCAATCTGTCTGTCAATCTCACGCTCCATCTTTCCATCTTCACTCCTCACTCGTGAACAAGACGGCAAGAAGGTAAGAAGGCAAGCCACCCTTTTCCGGTTGAGAACCATGGCCTCAGACTTGGGGTGTTGATTCACATCCCAGCCTCTTCACACTCGGCTGCAAACTGCCCCAGTACATGCTGAAGGTCCTGGCCTGATGAAGCCAACATCATCTGCAAAAAGCAGAGATGAACCGATGATAGAACCAAACCGGATTCCCTCCGGCCCCTGGCTATGCCTAGAAATCCTGTCCATAAAGATTATGAACAGGACCGGTGACAAAGGGCAGACATGCCGTAGTCCAACATGCACTGGAACAGGTCTGACTTACTGCTGGCAATGCACGAACCAAGCTCCTGCTCCGGTTGTACAGAGACCGAACAGCCCTTAGCAAAAGGCCCCGGACCCCATATACTGCTGGAGCACCCCACAGAATACCACGAGGGACACGGGGCAAACTCCCATAAACCCTCAAGCACCCTGTGGAGGGTATAGAACTGGTTCAGTGTTCCACGACCGGGATGAAACCTCAATGTTCTTCCTGAATCCGAGAGGGTCGACTATCGGCCGAATTCTCCTCTCCAGTACCCTGGCATGGTAGACCTTCCCGGGGAGGCTGAGAAGTGTGATCCCTCCTGTAGTTGGAACACATTCTCTCCGGTCCCCCTTTTTAAAAAGAGGGACCACCACCACCCCAGGTTTGCCACTCCAGAGGTTACTGTCCCCAACCTCCATGCAATGTTGCAGAGGCGTGTCAGCCAAGACAGCCCCACAACATCCAGAGACTTGAGGTACTCAGGGTGGATCTCAGGACATAAATGAATTCAACATGTTGAAACAAACATGCAAACTGTATTTACAAGGTGGGAATATTATTAACATTCATTTGCGAACTACCTCAGTGACTTCGGCTTGGGTGATGGACGAGTCCACCTCAGAGTCCCCAGCCCCTGCTTCCTCACTGGAAGGCATGTCGGTGGGATTGAGAAGATCCTCAAAGTATTTCTTCCACCGTCCGACAATGTCCCCAGTCGAGGTCAACAGCTCCCCACCTGCACTGTAAACAGTGTTGGCAGAGTACTGCTTCCCCCTTCTGAGGTGCCAGGACGGTTTGCCAGAATTTCTTCAAGGCCGACCAACAGTCCTCCTCCATGGCCTCACCAAACTCCTCCCAGACCCAAGTTTTTACCTCCAGGACCGTCCGTCTGGCTGCAGCTTGCTTGGCCTGCATTGGTACCTGTCAACTGCATCAGGAGTCCCACAGGCCAACATGGCCCAGTAGGACTCCTTCTTCAGCTTGATCCCTCAATTTGATCCCTTACTTCCGGTATCCACCACCAGTTCGGGGGTTGCCCCCACGACAGGCACCAGAGACCTTGCGTCCACAGCTTGAACTGCCAGCGTCGACAATGGAGGCAGAGAACATGGTCCACTCTGATCCAGCCTCCCTCGGGAATCTGTGAGAAGTTCTCCCTTGAAGTCCCCCAGTAGAACAATGGAGTATATATAATGCATATATGCATGTACACATATTTTACATGTCAGAACAACAAGCTAACATGTTCATCACTCATGTTAGCATGCTCATGGGGATTTTAGTGTTTTCAGCCAAAACAGTTTCTGTGATTAAAGTATTTTATTGTCACAGTGGTTAAATCAGCTGAAATATTTGATATGCTGAAAATGAAATACACAACAACTGTGATGTCAAAGGTTCAATACAATACTTTTAATGTTAAAAATAAGAAACGGATGATAAAACAAAGACTAAACACAAACACATGGAGGGAAAAGCTCCTTTCAGACCTGCAACTCTTTACGTTAATGTGATGAGAATTTAACATGTCTGAGTAAATACTCGAGACACTTTTATCCAAAAGTCATGACAACTACCTGAAACATTTTGAGATGTACATGGATGGAAGGGTAAAATCTATACATAAAATTTCAATGTGTAAATGATCTACCTTTTCTACAGGAACACTAACACCTCATCCAGATATCAGGACATCATCTCTAAAAGTGTTCTGATCCAGTCAGGATCTCCTGCTGTCTACCAGCTGAAACCAAAGAAAGAGAAGATTGGAACTCTAAGAAGAATGACTCTTGGAGAAAAAAAAGTGAAGAAGATAAACAAAACCATCTTACTTGTTGGTGAAACAGGAACAGGAAAATCTACTCTGATCAACGCTCTGGTAAACTACGCCATGGGAGTGAAGTGGGAGGACGATGTCTGGTTTCAGATCGTAGAGGATAAACCAGACAACAATGAAGAGGAGGAAAAAAAGAAGGACGATAAGGACAAATCGGATAAAAAGGATAAAGACGAGGACGAGGAGGGTCAAGGTGAAAGTCAGACATCAGATGTGATCGTGTACCAGATCTTTGGTTTTGAAGATGAAACTCTGCCCTACTCTCTGACCATCATCGACACTCCTGGATACGGAAACACCAGAGGGATTGAGCAAGATGAGCTCGTCAGTCAAAGATTATTAGACTGGTTTCGCTCAGATGATGGAGTTTATGAGATTAATGCAGTGGGTCTGGTGCTGAAAGCGACTGAGAATCGAGTCAGTGATCGACTGAGGTACATCTTTGATTCAGTGCTGTCTCTGTTTGGAAAAAACCTGGAGAAGAACATCGTTGCTCTCATCACACACTCAGATGGTGTGACTCCTGAAAATGCTCTGAAAGCCCTCAAATATGCAAAGATTAAATGTGCCAAAGATGAAGACAATGAGCCTGTTCACTTCCTGTTCAATAACCGCCAGAACACACAGAAAACAAAGAAAAATAAGGTTGCTTTAAAGTCTGCATGGGACATATCAATGGAGGGAATGAGTCAGTTCACAGACTTCCTGAAAGAAACACCATCAAAGAACCTGATAACAACTGTTGATGTGTTGAATGAACGCATCAGACTGAAAGCCTGCATCCAAAACCTGAAAGAGAGAGTTGAGTTTATTGAAAAAAAACAGAAAGAAATCAAACAAACTCAGGAAGCTCTGAAGAAACATGAAAATGAGCTGAAGAAAAATGAGAATTTCACTGTAGAAGTTGATGAGGTCTACAAAGATAAACAGCCTATTGACTGTGGGATGTGGGCACTCTTGCTGATTGGTTATCGAGGAGCTGTCTCCTGTAATTACTGTGAGGAGAACTGTCACTATCCTGGATGCACATTAGCATGGTATCCCAAACACTGTCAGGTCATGAAAGGTGGTCGCTGCACTGTGTGTACCGGGAAGTGTCCTGTATCATCTCACGTCAAAGAAAACTGGATCTATGTGACCAAGACAAGGAAAGTTAGAATGACCCACAAAGACATGAAAATGAAGTATGAAGAGGATAAAGCAGACTGTGAGAAGACAACAAGTCTTTTGGAAAATCTAGAAAAGAAAATGAAAGAACTTGAGAAAGACAAAGATCATCTGTTGGAAAAGTCCTTCCAACATGTTGTCAAACTGGAGCAGATCGCTCTGAATGTGGATTCACTGTCCACTCAAGTCCACTTGGACTTCCTGATTGAGAAGATGAAGGAGAAAGGAGACAAAGAAAAGGTCCAGAAACTGGAGGAGATGAAAAGTCGAGTGGATGAAAGAGCCAGAGTTGTACTGAGGTACATGTTTGGAAAACTAAAATAAGCTTTTAAAGCCAAAATGAAGCAGGTGACCAACATGTTGAGAGCAGACAGCTGTGGAGAAAACAAGGTCGACACTGTTAATACAAATGTTTAAACCTCACTAAAGGTTTTTCATTCTACTTCTATTAAGTGTGATGTTGCATGTTAATAAGTAGATCAGCAAATCAAAATGTAATCAGCTTTTAAATGTGAAACGTGTAATTCCTGGAAACAGTGCCCTCTGTGGTGGCTAATGAATGTTTGTTCTTGTAGTTTGATGTTTGATTACCAAGAGTTACTTAACTGTTCAGATTAGAGAAGAGTTTAGGAGCAGCTCCCTCCTCCTCTATCACAAACTAACACAAAGTCACATGGTGTTGTACTAAAATACATTTATTTTTCTTCTCTTTCATGTTTGAAGGGTTTCTAATGTTTTTTCAGTCAGTGGCAGGCTGTGATTTATTGTGATGTGACTCTGATGTTGACGTGTTGACGTGTCAGTAAACTGGTGGTGGGACAGTAACACGTCACATTTATAATATATATCTACAGATAAAGCAGTTTTCTCAGCATGTGACAGAAGTGAGCTCAGACAGAAATATTGTGCTGTGTTGGAGCTAAAGAGTGATGAACTCTAATGTGCTGTGATGTGATTTATATTCTGCTTTCTTTGTGTGTATTCATGCTTGGAGTGACTCCTTCAGATATTTCAGATGACTCATGTGGAAACATGTTGATCCGTTTATGTTGGACTTTCTTTTTCAGCAGCCATATTTTTAGTGAGTGCAACATGTTCTGTTATTCCACATGAAATCCTCCTGATTGATGCAGTTTTCTGTCAGTCCTGAATAAAATGTGCTTTATGAAATCAGTTTGCTCAGAGTGTCTTCGCTGGATTATCAGCAGGTTTTTCAGTCTGTTGGAGCTTCTGCTGAACTTTCTTCAATAAACATCTCTTTGTCTTTGTTACTCAAACACTTTCAGTTTATTGTGAGCAGTGAGTCTGACAGAGATTCAGTGGAGAAACACACAGCACCATGATACTGATGTTTGATTAAAGTATGAAGAAGACGTCATCTACTCTGTTGGTGATGGTTTCTGTAGTTACCACTAGAGGGAGCTTTGCAATCATAATCATTATTATTTAATCAGTATCTCATCTTTAAAATTATCATCCAAATCATATTTACAACATTAACTAATCTTACAGAGCAGAGAAAGTTTTGGTGATCAGGGAGATGGAGAACAGACATACGAGGTGTCAGATAATGGAAAAGAGGCAGCACACTGGCTTGAACTGGTTCATCACTCATTCTGGTTACCTGGGCTGAAGGCTACAAACCCTATCCCTAAACCAGCACAGGATGGCAGCACCTGGTCACCAAAACTTTTCCTCATCAGTCACAGGAACTGGAGGTGATGTTAATGTGCCACTGTTGGCAGTTTGATCCCCGGTTCCTTCAGTCCACATGCTGAACCCCAAATTGCTCCTGAAGGCATAGCCAATAGCCAGACCAGAAAAGCACTATACAAGTGCAAGTTTAACTACCATTTACCCATCGGGCATCAGTGTAGACAGGAGAGAAGATGCTCAGACAGACGAGGGTCCCTTTCCCTCTTCTGCTCCCAACATGCCTCCTCTTTCTCTTACTGGGCATCAACTTCTTGCCTCGTACAGTGGCCCCCCACCAACATCTAGTGACCACTTATGGACTTCATGTTTCTATTACTGTTTCGATAAATAACTACAAGAACAAAATGCTGTTACGTTTTCAGACAGAGCTAAGCTAGGACCCCAAAATGCAGACCAGAGAGAGTTAGGTTCAAAACACTGTCTTTTAATAAGACAACTTGAAGGCAGAAAGCAGATGACAGGTGGTTGTGTTGCTCTAGACCAAGAGTCCGTTTCCTTCCATGTGGATTCGGGTGGGTAGCTGAACACAGCATGTAGCTGGCAGAGTGGGGGCAGAGCAGACAGCTGGGCTGAGTGTGGTGAGAGTCTGGCGTGGTGAAGACCGGACTGGAAGCCAAGCTGAGCTGGAGCAGTGTAGGCTGGACGGAGAGGGGGGGAGACGAGGCCGAGACGAGAGAATGACGAGGAGTACCAGGCAGGCAGATACAGCAAGCACCAGGAGTCTGAAGAGCAAAGACAAACTAGGTCAGGTACAAGCAAAGAACAAAGAGCAGATTTACAAGAGTCACAATGTACCGAGCAGGATAACTGAACAGTCTGGTGGAGAGTGGTTGAATGAGCCGGTGTTTAAATACAGCAGAGGAGGTGGCTTGATTGGAGATGACTTGCAGGTGTGCTGATAAGGCCAGGTGGTGCTGATTGTCCTGGAGTAACCTCCTCGTAAACCTCGGCAAAAAACATGACGGACAAGAACAGACAGGGGGAGACAAACTCACACACACACACACACACACACACACACACACACAGGAGAGCAGGGAGACCAGACACAGGGGAGACAAGACAGGAACAGATGCACACAAATAATTCTGCAAATGTATGACATTTGATATCAATTACTTGTCAGCCACAGTCCATCCTCACAAACAAACTTGATGAATGAAGGAGTTCACTAAGTGTTCAACCAGTCAGACAGTAATGGAGTCCCGTATTACCAGAGAGCATTGTTTAACCCAGCATATCTAAAATGATAAGGATTCAGCCCAGAGAAAGACAGGGTAGGTAAGTAAAAGAGGAGAGATTCAAACAGAAAATCCAGGAGGGAGAAACAGCAGGTGTTGATCTCAGTTTTATCAGATGAAGGGTTTTATCCAAAATATGGTTTAATATTTTAATATCAAAAACAGATCTCACAAATCAGTGTTGAATAAGCATGATGGTGTTTTGGATGGCAGCCTTGGTACTGTGCTACCTGATACTTTTGTTCTTCAGGCTCTCTTGCAACTATTATTTCATGTACTTAGTTTTTACTGATTTGCTGAACCTGAATGGACCTAAATTACACTATAGGGTCAATAAACATGTATCTTTTCTTAGAGAGCTACTATCTACTTTCACCTCCTGTTTTATTGATGGTTTGAAGTCTCTGAAATCACATGACAACAAAGTCCCTATAAGCACCTTTCAACAGCAATAAAATTCAAAGTGCTTTCCATCAGACAGAAAGTAAGAAAACAGTTCATATTGAACTCAAGAGTTCACCACAGTCTACAAAGTGACTCCGGTTTCTGTCTCTGAGACTGTTTCTGTGAAATCATGTGACCACAGGACGTCCAGCCTCTCTGCTGATATAAAACCTGCTGTCTGCTCTTTCTCAACATCAGAGAACTTTGTGAAGCCAACAGGTGAACAACAGGTAAGACCACTTTGAAACTGGATCAGGATCGGGAGTTAACACCAGATATAAATGCACGAGGAAAAATGGACGTGACATAACTAATAACTTACATTCATCATTCACTCATTATGATAGAATAACATTTAAATGAAATGAGATGAAATTAAATAAAGAATTGTTTTCCAGCTTTAAAGGGCCATATCATATCATTGGACTTTTTTCCCCAATTTAGTTCATTATGTATAAATCCTTTCTTAAAAATCTCTTTCAGTTTTTAGATTTTCTTCCTCCCAGACAGATGTTGGTTTCAACAGGTCAGACAGACGGAGGACTAAAAGTGAATTGTAAATTAGAATATTTTTTTAATATATTAGAAAAAAATACATTTGAAGCAGGAAAAATGTTTGTTAGTTCTGAAATGAACAGTTTTGTAATAATGTTTGATTTTAAAACCTATTTCAATTAAAAGGTTTGTTCGATCTGTTTCTAGCTGTTTTCCCCTGTTTCCAGTCTTTATGCTAAGCTAAGCTAACCATCTACCACCTCACCATCATCAATAAAATAGTTTTGTGAGATAATTATGCAAACCTTATCTCATATTTATGAAATTCTAAGACATAACCAGGAGACTGATTCTTCCATTTTCTTTTTTTTGGCAGGTGCAGTTTGTTGCTCCAATAAAAAGCAAAAATCATCAAACAGTCTGATTCATTATCACTGTGAGTTGTCTTCAGTTTTAAAGTCATACCGGCATGAAGCGCATGAAATGCACATTATTGAAGTGTTTTTCTTTCATCCAGAGACCAAATCAGGTCCTCCATCCTCAAACTCTGTGAAGCCGTTATGATAGCAATATGAGTAAAACCAACATCTCTAAAATAACACACAAGGCATGTAGGGTAATACTCAAAGAGGTGTACCTTCTGTGTTATGGATAAAATGGAGGGACACCTGACACGAAGTGGAGTCATGTAATGTTCCCCTGGTCGGATATTATCCCACATATACCATTCAGACAAACTGACATACAGTGGTGTTCAAAAGTCTGAGAATTTATATTTTTTTCTTTTATGCATTTGTAATGAGCTTGTAAGGAACTTCTTGTTCTGGGTGGAACAAAACGCCCCAAGAACAGGACTTTTTTCATCCATTGTAAAATTATGGTATTTCTTAGACCACCCCAAATGTTTGGCCTTGTTTTTCCTTCTGAAAAGTGGTTTAGAAAACTTTTAGGGACTTTATCTGAGGCCACTAAAACACAACCTTCTTTTGACAATTTGTTTACTGATTCTGTCTCTGTGATTAGTTTGTTTCTCCAGCTCCCAGGGAACTAAGTCTGATGTATTGACCCTCTGATGTTGTGATCCCTTCTGGTCCATCTGATCATGCTTTGGATCCAACCGATCTGGTTTCTGCAAAGCCTTTTAAGAGTTCCATGCACTGCCCCCTTAGAAACCTTTAGTCTAGACGTGATTTGACCTTGAGAAAGCCCCTCGCTTAGACCTACAATTTCTTCTGACACTTTCATTTAGTTCTGCTGGAAACTTGAAGCACAGTCATATATCTAACAGGTGAACACTGGCTGAATGTTGAGTTACTTGAACCTCTGATGAGCAGATCAAATCCACCAGAGAGTCATCTTTATGCTTCAGTGTTACAGTTACAACTCAAGAAAATCTGACCTTTTGTACAAAGGAGTTAATTTGGTCAGTGCTACAAGTGTGCTTCAACTTGATTGCTGACCTAGCAATAGTGCCAAATCTTAAATATGTCTTCTTCATTTTAAACATCATAACTTGTGTTTTTAAATGTTTGTTTAACACAGACTTGTTTTTCTTTTTTAATCCAGAGTTTTCATGTGGTGAGAGCCTCCCCAACCCAAGAATAGCTGTTTTTCTCTCATTTCCTACTTTTCCCAGAACTGTGAGTGCCTTCCACACATTTGCAGCCAACCTGAATGGAAATGGCCAGGCCTGCCACCCTTTGTCCCTGCATTGTACGACCAGGTCCTGGTGCTTGTTGGCTTTCCTCTCCGAGGCTTTATTTGTCTGCACACTGGAGCACACATTCAATCAGGATACTCCTCTTCCTCAGAACATATGACCATGTCAGGCCTCAGGAGTGTTTGAACGACCTGGAGAAAATGTAGTTTTATTCAATCTCGTCTATCATAATTGTGCCACCTGCAGGAGGCTGTTCTTGGTCTTCTTGGGGGAGGGAGGCTTCTCTTTAGCTCCATAATGAACTTGTTGAATGGGGCTGGTTTCATGTGGGTCTGACGCCAGTGCTCTGAGGACCTTGTCCTGATGCTGTCTGTATCTCCCCTGGATAAGTGTAGTCTTGTATATGCACCAATGTGTCTTTCCCTCCACATAACCTGCACAGTGGGTCCCCCACCGGTGCAAGTTTGTTGATGTTGGAAGAGTGTCATACTCTGACTACAGCAGTAACAGATGTGAAAGGGCTCAAGTCTCAGAAGTTCAGGCCTCATGATCTTCTTCTTTGAAAGCTATCACTTTGTCCAGGCTCCTTGCTTTCTGCCTGTGCCAATGATGTGTCAGCAGTCCACTTGGGTCCTGACCTTGTGGTGACACCATATGAGTCTTGGCACCAGATCATGTTGGAAGAGCCATGCAATAAACTTTCCTTGCAAGCTGGATACCTCTATCTTTCTCAGTCATTCATCTGTTGTTGCTCTGTCCTGGATACATTGCTTCTGAAAGAGGCATCATACCACTTCACTACACATTTTACTGGATATTCCTCAAATGATGGACTAGGAGCTGGAACTCAGGTCACTTTTCCCATTTCTGATCACTGTGCTTCTTGACTTCCACTTGGATTAATGTATCAACATATTGTATCAACATATTGGTTCTTTACCATGTAGGTCGTCATAGACCAGGACTGAGAAGAAGACCTTGACTTTGATGTCAGGAGAGAAATGCTTCATAACTGTGGGAGGACGATGTCTGGTTTCAGATCGTAGAGGACGACAATAAAAGCCAGAGTGAAAGTCAGACATCAGATGTGATCGTGTACCAGATCTTTAGTTTTGAAGATGAAACTCTGCCCTACTCTCTGACCATCATTGACACTCCTGGATACGGAGACACCAGAGGGATTGAGCAAGATGAGATCGTCAGCGAAAGATTATTAGACTGGTTTTGCTCAGAGGATCGAGTTTATGAGATTAATGCAGTGGGTCTGGTGCTGAAAGCGGCTGAGAATCGAGTCAGTGATCGACAGAGCTACATCTTTGATTCAGTGCTGTCTCTGTTTGGAAAAAAACCTGGAGAAGAACATCGTTGCTCTCATCACACACTCAGATGGAAGAACTCCTAAAAATGCTCTGTCAGCCCTCGATAATGCAAACATTAAGTGTGCCAGAAATGAGAAGAATCAACCCGTTCACTTCCTGTTTAATAACTGCCAGAGAGACGACAGGACAGAGGACACAGAAGACCTTAAATATGCAGATAAAACAACAACAAAAGGAATGAGTGAGTTCACAGACTTTCTGGAAATAACTGTATCTCAGAAACTGGAGATAACCATTCAGGTTCTGAATGAACGAGTTAGACTGATGTCTGCATCAAAAACCTAAAAGGGAGAGTTGAGTCTATTGAAAAAACACAGGAAGAAATCAAACAGACTCAGGAAGATCTGGAGAGAAATAAAGAAGATATTAAGAGCCTTTTGGAAAATCTAGAAAATAAAGTAGAAGAACTTGAGAAAGACAAAGATCATCTGTTGGAAGAGTCCTTCCAACATGTTGTCAAACTGGAGCAGATCGCTCTGAATGTGGATTCACTGTCCACTCAAGTCCACTTCGACTTCCTGATTGAGAAGATGAAGGAGAAAGGAGACAAAGAAAAGGTCCAGAAACTGGAGGAGACGAAAAGCCGAGTGGATATATTGAAGTCCGGGATGCACTGCAGTATATGTTGCTGGTGAAGAAGAGATGATGAAGAAGGTGAACAACGTGTTGTGAGCAGACAGCTGTGTGGAAAACATGATCTACATCATTAATACAAAATACGATCAGCTTTTAAACTTGAAATGTGTAATTCCTAGAAACAGCGCCCTCTGTGGTGGCTAATGACTGTTTGTTCTTGTAGTTTGAAATCAAGAAATCAAGAATCATTTATTGTCATCATGTTTTCACATGACGAAATTAAGATTGGTGACTTCCAGCTTGTAAATGTAAATATATGTAAAAATATGTAATATGTACACAAATATCCAAAGTCCAAAGTTGCAGCAGCAATGCACAGTAGGGGGGTAGGTCAGTTGTGTGTATGTGTTCAGAACAAGGTTGTTGTTTGAGCACCATTGAGTAAGGTGCTGGATCTCCTCTCTGTAGTGGGTCTCATCATTGTCCGATATGAGGCCCACTATGGTGGTGTCGTCTGCAAACTTTACGATGGTGTTTGTGGAGTGGATGGCAGAACAGTCACTGGTGAAGAGAGTGAAGAGGGCTGGGCTGAGCACGCAGCCCTGTGGTGTGCCTGTGTTCAGGACCAGTGTAGAGGATGTGTTGTCCCCGATTCTCACCACCTGAGGCCTGTTGGTGAGGAAGTCCCTGATCCAATGGCACAGCAATGAGGGCAGTCCCAGGTTGTGGAGCTTCAGTATCAGCTTGTCCAGGGATCACTGTGTTGAAGGCTGAACTGAAGTCCACAAATAAGCATCCTCACGTAGGTGTTAGGAAGCTGCAGATGGGTCAGGGCTGTGTGAAGTGCAATGGAGACTGCATCCTCTGTCGATCTGTTCTCCCTGTATGCGAACTGATATTGATCCAGACCAGCAGGGATGATGTCTTTGATGTGCTTTAGGACGATCCTCTCAAAGCACTTCATGATGACTGGAGTTAGAGCAACAGGGACGGTAGTCATTTAGGCAGGTGACAGCAGATTTTTTAGGCACAGGCACAATGATGGAGGTTTTGAGGCTGACAGGAACTGCAGCAAGCTGCAGGGACAGGTTGAAAATGTCCAGAAAAACTCCTGCCAGTTGGTCTGCACACAATTTCAGAGTGCGACCAGACACCTTATCTGGTCCTTCAGCTTTCCTGATGTTGATTCTTTTCATGGAAGAGCTCACTTGGTGCAGCTGCAGGACTAGAGGCTGATGCAGTTCTTCCAGCCTGGGGAAGGTGAACACTCTTTCTCTGCTGCCAGGTGTGTCAAAGCGGGCGTAGAAAGTGTTCAGGGCAGGTTTGATGTTTCAGTAACAAGAGTTACTTCACTTACATCAGTGCTGAAACCTGTTCGGATCCACATCAGTGAAATCAGAGCCAGGGCTGATCTGGTGTTGAGATCAGCTGTTTCTTCTGGATTCTTCCCTCAGCCTTAGTCATGTTCAGCTTTGCTCCTCTCAGCTCCGTCTTCACATCAAAACTCAGTATTTACTGTGTTTTCCTGCACGTCAGTAACCAGATTACAGTCAGCGTAATGTGAATCATATTTTTAATAAAATCTGTGACTCTTGTCATTTGTGTGTGTGACGGTTGTCTTGTGTTCATGTAATTCGTTTTCAGGTCTCTCTTGTAAAACAGATCTTCAATAAATAAGTAAGTGACACATTTCTTTTTATTTTATTCTGTTTCACGATTTCATTTTACTGACATATAAACATCCATTTATAACATCTATAGACAGTCTCACACACACAGGTCAGCCCCTGCTCAGAGGAGAGAGAAGGATGTGATATTTAAATAATTTTCTGACGCCACATTTATCAACACCTGATTATTCATACGCACAACATTTCATTTGGCTTCACATTAAGACTTATTCAACCAACAGAGTCGTGAAAACAGCTGTTCATGCATGTGATTTCAAACTGGTGTCAAAAACTCAGTAATCCTCACGAGGTTCTGAGAGTCTGTGTACTTCATCTACACAACATAAAGATGCTCCGTAAGAGACAAGCTGATGTTTAAAGATGCTCGATGGAGAAAGATGAAGAAAGGTTTCAGTAGTTTTACAGTTTTTGTGAAAACCAGAGTGATGGACCATCATTCCTGCAGCTCTGAACATTTCTGCTCACTTGGTTTGACATTTTGTTGAAATTTACAAAGTGGTAGAAACATTGGACTTGTTTGTTCTGAATTTTCAAAGTTTTAAATGCTGTAGCGCCTCCATCAGGACTGTTAGCCCACAGAGCCGACTGAAGAAGTTTAACACAAAGTTTGGTTTATTGTCATGTGGAGGCTGATTTCCTGTTGGAAGAAGAGGAACTGTTTTTGAATGAATGCCTCTTATCAATTCACTGCAGAGCCACTCAGACACTGGATTCATTTTAATAACTTTAATCTACTCGTAGTGTGCACCGTGCATATTATCTGAGAATATAGATATATATATATATACATATAATATAGACCTGATGTGAACCTCCGGAGCTGAAACTGACGTTTAGTGTTTTGGTATCAAACACTGTTTAAATCTTTAAATATTTGGACTTTTCCACGATGATTAAACAGTCACTGTTCATCACTTTGTTCATAGTTCTCTTTAAGCTCAGGAAATATCAGTCCTGCAGTTTCAGTATCAAACAAAGGTTCTTCTCTGCTTCAGAGACGTGATCTGAATATTTTTGATTTCTCTATTTATTTTTTATCTCCATAAACTCATGATAAAGCTTTCAAACTTTACTTATAAAGAGCACGGAACATGAACAGCTGTTTCTTTGGTTTAATAAAGAGTCAGAGGTACCAGAAGCCTGACGACACCTGAAGACAAGTTAACTACGACTCCCAGAGTGCATTTCACTGACAAACAGCCAATCACAGAGCAGGCTCGCTGTCGCCGGGTCCCGTCCTCCTGTTTACGGTTTCCATGGTAACCGCGCGCATCTCCCGGTGTTGTTGTTTCCGGCAGCTCGAGTCTGAAATCTTCATCGTCAAGATCCGAAATTTAAAATGCTGCAAAGTCAAAGAAGAACAAGATGTCGAGAGTTCACAGGACCGAGCCCCCATTCAGTGTGTGTGGTGAGAATACTGCAGTACTTTTACTGTAATTATACTACTGTAACTGCTGTCAATATACTAAGAATACTGTACTTTTACTGCTTCAGCACTACTGTAATTATACTGCTGTCAATACTACTAAGAATACTGCAGTACTTTTACTACTGTCAGCACTACTGTAATTATACTACTGTCAATACTACTAAGAATACTGCAGTACTTTTACTACTGTCAGCACTACTGTAATTATACTACTGTCAATACTACTAAGAATACTGCAGTACTTTTACTACTGTCAGCACTACTGAAATTATACTACTGTCAATACTAGTAAAAATACTGCAGTACTTTTACTGCTGTAATTATACTACTGTCAATACTACTAAGAATACTGCAGTACTTTTACTGCTGTAATTATACTACTGTCAATACTACTAAGAATACTGCAGTACTTTTACTACTGTAATTATACTACTGTCAATACTACTAAGAATACTGCAGTACTTTTACTGCTGTAATTATACTACTGTCAATACTACTAAGAATACTGCAGTACTTTTACTGCTGTCAGCACTACTGTAATTATACTACTGTCAATACTACTAAGAATACTGCAGTACTTTTACTGCTGTAATTATACTACTGTCAATACTACTAAGAATACTGCAGTACTTTTACTGCTGTAATTATACTACTGTCAATACTACTAAGAATACTGCAGTACTTTTACTGCCGATGCTAAATGAAGCTTAAAGTACTACACTACTTTTACTCCTGAGTACTACTAAGAATACTATTGTTAATACTGCAGTACTTTTAGTCCTGATACCACATGAAGCTGACAGTCAAAAGCTTTTGTTGACAACTGACAGACCGAAGACGCTGACATCATTGATAAAGAGAGTGTGTGTGTGTGTGTGTGTGTGTGTGTGTGTCAAACAGAGGGCAAAGGTCGCGACCTCCAGGCCGGCCGACCAGCTGATCCTGGACAGACAGAGGCAGGACGCCGCGCGAGACAAAGTCCTGGAGCTGACAAAGAGCCAGCAGAGCGGCCACATCAGCAGCTCGTGGCTGCAGAGCTCAGACGCTCGCTTCCTGAGGGGGGCGCTGGAGAGACGAGTCCAAGCTGCTCTGAACCAGCAGGAGGTCCAAACCCAGGAGAGGAGAGACAGGTTGGTCCGCCAGACCAGACCGCCCTCACCCGGTCTCACTGTTCATCTGTCTGTCTGTCTCACCTGTCTGTCTGTTCCTCTGTTTCTACCTGTTTGTCTGCCCCCACCTGTCTGTCTCTTCCTGTCTGTTTCTACTTGTCTGTCTGTTTCTACCTGTCTGTCTGTCTCACCTGTCTGTCTGTCTCTACCTGTCTGTCTGTCTGTCTACCTGTCTGTCTCACCGGTCTGTCTGTCCCTTCCTGTCTGTCTGTCTCACCTGTCTCTGTCACCTGGTCTCACTGTTCCTCTGTCTGTCTGTCTCACCTGTCTGTCTGTCTGTCTGTCTCACCTGTCTGTCTCCCAGGCTGCGGGCTCTGTTGGAGGAGGAGGAGCAGCAGCTCCTGCAGGAGATGGAGGAGAAGATGGAGACTTCTGTGGAGAGACAGGCGAAGATGAGAGAACGAGCTAAGACACTGAGAGAGAGACGGGAGAGAGACAGACAGCAGCTGGTGTCAGACAAGCTGGAGCAGCTCTTCAGGTAAACACACCTGGCTTCCTCCTCCAGATTTTCACAATAAGAGTCCTGGCCTGCCCATGGTTGGTGGGTGTTTGAATATTTGAATAGAGAGAAGCCTGTCGTGGATCAGGAGGAAGGACGGGAGCTGAAGAGAGAATGAAAATCAGAAACATTAACGTGAACATGTGAGCTGTTGTTGTTAGCTGACCTTTGACCTTCCTGGTATCTGGCTGTGAATCCCCGCTCTGATATCGGACTTTAAGGTGAGCGGCCGTGTTCCCACCTGTTTTCAGGAATCAGTGCGAGGAGCTGCGGACCGTCCAGAGCCGACGCAGAGAGCAGCAGGTGTGTTCGGAGCGAGCCGCTCAGGTGATCGGCCGACAGGAGCGACTGCAGCTGCAGCAGCAGGAGGAGAAGATGTTTGACGAACTGTGGGAGGCCGACCGAAGAGCCAAAGAGGAGCGAGAGACCCAGAGAGTGCAGAGGCAGCAGGAGAGAAACCTGCGGCAGCTGGACGTCATCAGGAGTCAGATGGAAGCAGCCGAGCAGCAGAGACAGAAACAACGAGAGCTACGAGAGGAGGAGGCCGCGCTCATGGTGCATTATCAATATGATTATTATCATTATCAGATTATAGATTTATAATGTGATCACTGAACTGTGACAGAGGCTCTGATGGTCTGTGATGTTCTCTGATGGTCTCTGGTGGTCTGTGATGGTCTGTGATGGTCTCTGGTGGTCTGTGATGTTCTCTGATGGTCTCTAGTGGTCTGTGATGGTCTCTGATGGTCTCTGGTGGTCTCTGATGGTCTGTGATGGTCTCTGATGGTCTCTGGTGGTCTCTGATGGTCTGTGATCGTCTCTGATGGTCTCTGTGTGTCTCCAGCTGCAGCAGCAGGAGATGCAGCAGCTGCAGCAGCAGCGCGAGCAGCAGAAGAAGCTCCAGGATCAGCAGACCAGGCGGCGGTTGCTGGATCAGGGTTTCCAGATGAAGATGAAGCGTCTGGCCCGAGAGCAGCAGGACGAGCTGCAGATGGACCTGAACATCCTGCAGATGCTGCTCAAACAGGAAAGTGACGAGAAACAGGAAGCTGCTCAGAGGAAGGTAAACACACCTGAACCTCCACATCAGACGAACGTTGCCTGAAAGAATCAGAGCGAGCAGGTGAAACGTTGAGATCTTTGGATCTGCTGAGCTCACTGTGTGTTTTCACTCACACGTGGTAGGAATTAATAGTTCACTGAAGCAGACAAATATTTATTTCTTATTGACGTGAAGGAATAAAGTGTCACAAATAAGCAGCGATGAAAGAAGTACTCACATCCTTCACTCAGATAAAGGTACTAATAATGCAGAGAAAAACACTGTTACAAGTAAAAGGTCATATTTTTACTTCAGCAAAGTATAAAAGTACTCATAATGTTGGATAAAAACTATTATTGGCCTCTGACAAACCTACAAATCAGTAATCAATAATGTTATTAATATCAAAGAGGCTACTAAGTTTAAACTTTTTCAGTATACAAAGTAGTATCCATCATTTTGTCGTTAAAGGTGGAACTAATTTGATCCACCTTAAATACTGTTGAGCAGTTTATAAAACATATTTGACTATAATCAGATATTTAGTTTTTAACTCTTTATGTGAAAACTACCTTCAGCTGTCAGGTAAATGCAGTTGAGTCGAAGTATAAAGTAAAGTACAAGTATCTCTTTATACTTTAACTGAACTTTATTGATCTGACAGCTTTAGTTACTGATTACTCCTCACTGATGGAGCTCCTCTCTGATGGAGCTCCTCTCTGATGGAGCTCCTCTCTGATGGAGCTCCTCACTGATGGAGCTCCTCACTGATGTAGCTGGCTCCTCTTGATGAAGCTCCTCTCTGATGGAGCTCCTCACTGATGGAGCTGGTTGATGGAGCTCCTCACTGATGGAGCTCCTCACTGATGGAGCTCCTCTCTGATGGAGCTCCTCTCTGATGGAGTTCCTCACTGATGGAGCTCCTCACTGGTGAAGCTGGTTGATGGAGCTCCTCACTGATGTAGCTGGTTGAGCTCCTCTCTGATGGAGCTCCTCTCTGATGGAGCTCCTCACTGGTGAAGCTGATGGCTCCTCACTTGATGGAGCTCCTCTGATCCTCTGATGATGGAGCTCCTCTGGTTGATGAAGCTCCTCTCTGATGGAGCTCTCTCTCTGGTTGATGAAGCTCTCTGATGGAGCTCCTCTGGTTGATGGAGCTCCTCACTGATGGAGCTCCTCGCTGCCTCCTGCTGTCCTCTGTGTGTTCAGGTGAAGCTGCGTGAGGAGCAGCAGAGCTATCGGCAGTATTTGTTGGAGGAGCTGCAGAAGCAGAAGAGGGAGGAGGAGGAGACGGAGCAGCTGATGGAGGAGAAACTGAAGGAGGTCTGGGCGAAACGGGAGGAGCAGAGCCGACTGCAGCGAGAGGCCAGAAACCGACTGATGGAGGAAGTGATGGAGGCGCGAAGGCTGCAGGTCCAACACAAACGTGAGAACACACACTGTGTACAATTAGTGTGCGTGTGTGTGAGTGACCCCTCCTTGAACCGCCACCTTACATGTGGTGGAGGGGTTTGTGTGCCCGAATGATCCTAGGAGCTATGTTGTCGAGGGGCATTACGCCCCTGGTAGGGTCTCCCATGGCAAACAGGTCCTAGGTGACGGGCCAGACTAAGAGCGGTTCAGAAGCCCATCATGAAAAGAAAGAATATCAAGGACCGTTACGTCGCCCTGGATTGGCGTTAGGCGTTACCGGGGCCCCACCCTGGAGCCAGGCCTGGGGTTGGGGCTCGCAGGCGAGCGCCTGGTGGCCGGGTCTTTGCCCACGGGACCCGGCCGGGCTCAGCCCGAAATGGCGACGTGGGCCCGCCTTCCAGTAGGCTCACCACCACCGCAGGAAGGTCCATGAGGGGCCGGTGCAATGTGGTTTGGGTAGCAGCAGTCGTGGCAGGGGAGCCTCGACGGCGACCCAATCCCTGGAACAAAACTCTGGCAATAGGGACATGGAATGTCACCTCACTGGGGGGGAAGGAGCCTGAGCTCGTGCGGGGGAGGTTGAGAGGTACCGGCTAGAGATAGTTGGGCTCACCTCCACGCATAGCTTGGGCTCTGGAACCCAGCTCCTTGAGAGGGGCTGGACCCTCCACTACTCTGGAGTTGCCCAGGGTGAGCGGCGGCGAGCTGGTGTGGGCTTGCTCATAGCTCCCCAGCTCAGCCGCCACGTGTTGGAGTTCACCCCGGTGAACGAGAGGGTCGCTTCCCTGCGCCTTCGGGTTGGGGATAGGTCTCTTGCTGTTGTTTGTGCCTTACGGGC
The DNA here is from genome assembly GCA_023238725.1 of Scortum barcoo. NCBI lineage: Eukaryota > Metazoa > Chordata > Actinopteri > Centrarchiformes > Terapontidae > Scortum > Scortum barcoo. The sequence continues at coordinate 22,930,056 of CM041545.1, read as the reverse complement.
CGAACAGCAGTACAGAGTACCCGGCCTTCTTGGAGTCCCTGGGAGGGGTACTTGATAGTGCTCCGGCTGGGGACTCCATTGTTCTACTGGGGGACTTCAACGCTCACGTGGGCAACAACAGTGATACCTGGAGGGGCGTGATCGGGAGGAACGGCCTCCCCGATCTGAACCCGAGTGGTGTTCTGTTATTGGACTTCTGTGCTAGTCACGGTTTGTCCATAACGAACACCATGTTGAACACCATGTTCGAGCATAAGGGCAAGGGTGTCCATCAGTGCACATGGCACCAGGACACCCTAGGCCGGAGGTCGATGATCGACTTTGTTGTCGTTTCATCTGATCTCCGGCCGTATGTCTTGGACACTCGGGTAAAGAGAGGGGCTGAGCTGTCAACCGATCACCACCTGGTGGTGAGTTGGCTCCGCTGGCAGAGGAGGAAGTTGGACAGACCTGGCAGACCCAAACGTATTGTGAGGGTCTGTTGGGAACGTCTGGCCGAGCCCTCTGTCAGGGAGGTCTTCAACTCCCACCTCCGGAAGAGCTTCTCACAGATTCCGAGGGAGGCTGGAGACATTGAGTCCGAGTGGACCATGTTCTCTGCCTCCATTGTCGACGCCGGCAGTTCGAAGTTGTTGTGGACGCAAGGTCTCTGGTGCCTGTCGTGGTGGCAATCCCCGAACCCGGTGGTGGACACCGGAAGTAAGGGATGCTGTCAGGACTGAAGAAGGAGTCCTATCGGACCATGTTGGCCTGTGGGACTCCTGGACGCAGTTGACAGGTACCGGCAGGCCAAGCAAGCCGCAGCCCGGACGGTCCTGGAGGCAAAAACTCGGGTCTGGGAGGAGTTCGGTGAGGCCATGGAGGAGGACTATCGGTCGGCCTCGAAGAGATTCTGGCAAACCGTCCGGCGCCTCAGAAGGGGGAAGCAGTACTCTGCCAACACTGTTTACAGTGCAGGTGGGGAGCTGTTGACCTCAACTGAGGACATTGTCGGACGGTGGAAGAAATACTTCGAGGATCTCCTCAATCCCACCGACTTGCCTTCCAATGAGGAAGCAGAGGATGGGGACTCTGAGGTGGACTCGTCCATCACCCAAGCCGAAGTCACTGAGGTAGTTCGTAAGCTCCTCGGTGGCAAGGCGCCTGGGGGTGGATGAGATCCGCCCTGAGTACCTCAAATCTCTGGATGTTGTGGGGCTGTCTTGGCTGACACGCCTCTGCAAGCATTGCATGGAGGTTGGGGACAGTACCTCTGGAGTGGCAAACTGGGGTGGTGGTCCCTCTTTTTTAAAAAGAAAGGGGACCGGAGAGTGTGTTCCAACTACAGAGGGATCACACTTCTCAGCCTCCCCGGGAAGGTCTACGCCAGGGTACTGGAGAGGAGAATTCGGCCGATAGTCGACCCTCGGATTCAGGAGGAACAATGCGGTTTTCGTCCTGGTCGTGGAACAGTGGACCAGCTCTCTATACCCTCCATGCAGGGTGCTTAGAGGGTTTATGGGAGTTTGCCCAACCAGTCCACATGTGCTTTGTGGATCTGGAGAAGGCATTCGACCGTGTCCCTCGTGGTATTCTGTGTGGGAGTGCTCCATGAGTATGGGGTCCGGGGGCCTTTGCTAAGGGCTGTTCGGTCTCTGTACGACCGGAGCAGGAGCTTGGTTCTGCATTGCCGGCAGTAAGTCAGACCTGTTCCCAGTTCCCAGTACATGTTGGACTCCGGCAGGGCTGCCCTTTGTCACCGGTCCTGTTCATAATCTTTATGGACAGGATTTCTAGGCGTAGCCAGGGGCCGGAGGGAGTCAGGTTTGGGAACCACAGGATTTCATCTCTGCTTTTTGCAGATGATGTTGTCCTGTTGGCTTCTTCAAGCCAGGACCTTCAGCATGTGTACTGGAGCGGTTTGCAGCCGAGTGTGAAGCGGCTGGGATGAGAATCAGCACCTCCAAATCCGAGGCCATGGTACTTGGTACCGACCGAAAGGAAAAGGGTGGTGTGCCCTCTCCGGGTGAGTGGAGAGGTCCTGCCTCAAGTGGAGGAGTTCAAGTATCTCGGGGTCTTGTTCACGAGTGAGGGAAAGATGGAGCGTGAGATTGACAGGCAGATTGGTGCAGCGTCCGCAGTTAGTTATGCGGTCGGTGTACCGGACCGTCGTGGTGAAGAAGGAGCTGAGTCGAAAGGCTGAAGCTCTCGATTTACCTGGTCAATCAACAAGCGGCCGAAATGAGTTTCCTCCGCAGGGTGGCTGGGCGCTCCCTTAGAGATAGGGTGAGAAGCTCGGTCGGTCACATTCGGGAGGAGCTCGGAGTAGAGCCGCTGCTGCCCTTCGCATCGAGAGGAGTCAGCTGAGGTGGCTTGGGCATCTATTTCGGATGCCCCCTGGACGCCTCCCTAGGGAGGTGTTCCAGGCATGTCCCACCGGGAGGAGGCCTCGGGGAAGACCCAGGACACGCTGGAGAGACTATGTCTCTCGGCTGGCCTGGGAACGCCTCGGGGTCCCCCCGGAAGAGCTGGAGGAAGTGTCTGGGGTGAGGGAAGTCTGGGCATCTCTGCTCAGACTGCTGCCTCCAGCGACCCGGTCCTGGATCAAGCGGATGAAATGGATGGATGATGGATGGATGATGGTGTGTGAGTGAGTGAGCGTGTGTGTCAGTATATTTTGTGTATATCTCGTGTGTGTATCTGTGTGTATATGTGTGTGTGTGTCTCTGTGTGTGTGTGTGTGTGTGTGTGTGTGTGTATCTCTGTGTATATCCCTGTGTGTGTATATATCTGTGTGTGTGTGTGTGTGTGTGTGTGTATCTCTGTGTATATCCCTGTGTGTGTATATATCTGTGTGTGTGTGTGTGTGTATCTCTGTGTATATCCCTGTGTGTGTATATCCTGTGTGTGTGTGTGTGTGTGTGTGTGTCCTGTGTGTGTGTGTGTATATCCCTGTGTGTGTGTGTGTGTGTGTGTGTATATATCTGTGTGTGTGTGTGTGTGTGTGTGTGTATCTCTGTGTATATCCCTGTGTGTGTATATATCTGTGTGTGTGTGTGTGTGTGTATGTCTCTGTG
>CM041545.1:22904500-22919500 GCA_023238725.1 Scortum barcoo | reverse complement strand
TTGTTAATTCCAGCATGAAGGAAGAAGCATGAGGACAGGCACCGGTTGGCAGAGCGAGCCACGCTTAGCTGTCAGGTGAAGGTGAGCTCTTTGTATGTTAGCATCACCGGGGTGGCCGTATGAACCCCGCTGCTCTACAAGGGCCAAGCTGACCGAGAGCTGCAGCAGCTCCGTCCCCAACAATATTAAGCTGCTGCCCAGGCCAAACACTTCTCTGCCCTGGGCAGCAGCAACACTGGAGAACACCAGGATTAACTCATTTCTTTTAATATAATGACGTATCTGTGATGAAGTCCTGAACCTTTCTGATAAATATTGTATAAAATATATATTTGTATGAAATTTTTGACAAATCAATAAAATAAAAGGTCTGTTACTGCATCATCTTTAACTGATAATCAGTTTGAATGTTTTTCTGGGAAAATTATCTGTAAATAAAAACAGCTGTGTGAAAATGAAAATGAGGAGGCTCTTTTTTTCAGCTCTGACTTTAGTCTGCATGTTAACACAAGTCTTCATATCATTCTTTAAATCATTCATCATGAAGTTTAAAGTGTTAAGAGTTCGAACTGGCTGGAACTCAAAATGCAGACAAAGACGAGTCTTTCTTCGAGGGAATCCCTGGGCTGGGGATGAGAGCGGAGGCGAGGAGGTTCCAGGTGATCACAATACAGGCGATCTGGCAATGAGTGGAAGAATGAGTCCTAAATACTGCAGCAGTGTGGGTGGCTTGATTGGAGAATTGGGAACAGGTGTGTGATTGGTGCAGGTGTGTGGGCAGATGAACTGAGGGAGACAGACAACACCACATAGGGAAGAGACGGGAAAACAGAAGGAGAAAACACTGGGACCCTGACATAAACACTGAGCGCTCGCTGAAAACTAATGGAGACTCATGATTGAAATATTTTGAGGAACTGAAAGTTCAGATCTGGATGATTTTGACGGTTGGACAGAGATTTTAATGAATGAATCAAACTGAACTGTCAAAGTGAGGGAGGACATAAGTTAGTGTGTTTTTTATATATATATATATATATATATATATATATATATATATATATACATATATATACCCCCAAGTCCAGACCTCCATGGGTTAATAAATTTGATTTCCATTTATTTTTCTGAGCAGTGTATATACACACTGCTCAGAAAAATAAAGAGAACACTGAAATAACACATCCTAGATCTGAATGAATGAAATATTCTTATTAAATACTTTGTTCTTTACATAGTTGAATGTGCTGACAACAAAATCACACAAAAATTATCAATGGAAATCAAATTTATTAACCCATGGAGGTCTGGATTTGGAGTCACACTCAAAATTAAAGTGGAAAAACTGTGATGTCTCGTCAGATTTGTTATGTCTGTCTCGTATTATGTTTCCTGTTCTGGCTTGTCTTTTATTTTGAAATCACCCTAACTTCTCCTCTCGTTTCAGGTCCCTTGACTTCCTCCCATTGTGTGTTTCCCGCCAGTGTGATTGTCTGCCCCTGCCCTGATTGTTTCCACCTGTTGCCCCTTTCCTCATGTGTATATATAGTCCGCGTCTCCCCTGTCTCGTTGCCAGATCATCTTTTGTCTACGGAGGGAGCTAGTGATGCCTCTCGAAGGATTGATCTTGCAATTCTCTACCAAAGATGATAAGATAAGATCTTTTTTTATTGATCCCACAGTGGGGAAATTCCACTGTTACAGCAGCTCAAAACAAGTAAAAGAGACATTAAAAATAATAGACAAAAAACACACAAAGACACAAAAAAAAGTATGTACAATAAATAGTGAATAATAATAATAAAAATAGAAAATGAAAGAAACAGAAACAGTATTTATATACAGAGCCTCACCCAGTTAGATGTGCAGTGGTGAGGTGTTATTGCACAGGTGAATATGGATATGTAGCAGATATGACTGAACAGTAGAGTAAATGAGTGGAATGAAAAAAGACCATAAAGTGCATGGCTAGGACATCAGTAAACATCAGTAACATTAGTGCAATGATGAAACATCAGTAAACATCAGTCCTACTGTGGTATGAAAGTGTTTGTTTTTACAATGACAAAGATTCATAGAGCAGCATTGAACAGTCTGATGGTGTTTGGGATGAAGGACCTGCGGAAGCGCTCCTTCCTACACCTTGGGTGTCTGAGTCTGTTGCTGAAGGAGCTGCTTAAGGCCCCCACAGTCTGATGCAGAGGGGGGAGGTGTTGTCCATGATGGTGGACAGTAGTTTGGCCAGAGCCCTCCTCTCCCCCATCACCTCGATGGAGTCCAGGGGGCAGCCACAGACTGAGCTGGCTCTTTTAATCAGTCTGTTGAGCCTCTTCTTGTCCCGCTCAGAACAGCCCCCTCCCCAGCAGACCACTGCATAGGAGACCACAGACGCCACCACAGTCTCATAAAAAGGTCCTCAGCAGTGGCCTGCACACACCAAAAGATCCAATCTTGACATTCAAGTCTGTTTGGAGAAAAAGCTTTTATTAAAACCTTAAAAACCACCTCAGTCGAGTTCTGTCCTGCATTTGGGTCTGCCCACCTTAGTGCCTGCGTAACAAACACACTACAGGCTGATCCAACTTTGATGTAATGTCCTTAAAACAAGTCAAAATGAGGCTCAGTAGTGTGTGTGGCCTCCACGTGCCTGTATGACCTCCCTACAACGCCTGGGCATGCTCCTGATGAGGTGGCGGATGGTCTCCTGAGGGATCTCCTCCCAGACCTGGACTAAAGCATCCGCCAACTCCTGGACAGTCTGTGGTGCAACGTGGCGTTGGTGGATGGAGCGAGACATGATGTCCCAGATGTGCTCAATTGGATTCAGGTCTGGGGAACGGGCGGGCCAGTCCATAGCATCAATGCCTTCGTCTTGCAGGAACTGCTGACACACTCCAGCCACATGAGGTCTAGCATTGTCTTGCATTAGGAGGAACCCAGGGCCAACCGCACCAGCATATGGTCTCACAAGGGGTCTGAGGATCTCATCTCGGTACCTAATGGCAGTCAGGCTACCTCTGGCGAGCACATGGAGGGCTGTGCGGCCCCCCAAAGAAATGCCACCCCACACCATTACTGACCCACTGCCAAACCGGTCATGCTGGAGGATGTTGCAGGCAGCAGAATCGTTCTCCACGGCGTCTCCAGACTCTGTCACGTCTGTCACATGTGCTCAGTGTGAACCTGCTTTCATCTGTGAAGAGCACAGGGCGCCAGTGGCGAATTTGCCAATCTTGGTGTTCTCTGGCAAATGCCAAACGTCCTGCACGGTGTGGGCTGGGCTGTAAGCACAACCCCTCATACCACCCTCATGGAGTCTGTTTCTGACCGTTTGAGCAGACACATGCACATTTGTGGCCTGCTGGAGGTCATTTTGCAGGGCTCTGGCAGTGCTCCTCCTGTTCCTCCTTGCACAAAGGCGGAGGTAGCGGTCCTGCTGCTGGGTTGTTGCCCTCCTATGGCCTCCTCCATCCCCGTCTCCTGATGTACTGGCCTGTCTCCTGGTAGCGCCTCCATGCTCTGGACACTACGCTGACAGACACAGCAAACCTTCTTGCCACAGCTCGCATTGATGTGCCATCCTGGATGAGCTGCACTACCTGAGCCACTTGTGTGGGTTGTAGACTCCGTCTCATGCTACCACTAGAGTGAAAGCACCGCCAGCATTCAAAAGTGACCAAAACATCAGCCAGAAAGCAAGCATAGGAACTGAGAAGTGGTCTGTGGTCACCACCTGCAGAACCACTCCTTTATTGGGGGTGTCTTGCTAATTAATTGCCTATAATTTCCACCTGTTGTCTATTCCATTTGCACAACAGCATGTGAAATTGATTGTCAATCAGTGTTGCTTCCTAAGTGGACAGTTTGATTTCACAGAAGTGTGATTGACTTGGAGTTACACTGTGTTGTTTAAGTGGGTTTTTTTTTAGCAGTGTATATATGTGTGTGTGTGTGTGTGTGCGTATGAAAATTTGATGCACATTTTGATGAATATAGTGACAGACTTCTGAATTGACCACAGTTTGAAGTGAGGCAAACTTAAATCACACATCAGTGGATGTGCTGAAAAGATTTCAGCTTGTAGGACTTACAGGTGATTTTATTTTATTTTTTGACTTGAAATTTAGATGGCACTCACTTCTGAAGCCCTGTTTTGTTCTCATTTTTGTCCTGCTACTACTTCTTTTCTTCTTCTCTTCTTGTTATTTCTCTACCAAAAGTGTTTGTGCAACAAAATTCATGCCATGAAAATTCATGAAAATGGGAAAGTGGGCTGTAAATCTCACCCACTGCTGAGGCACACAAAATGAAACTCATTTATGTCAAAGTGGCGCTGTAATAACAAAATTTATGTTTGTCTCTTTGGCATATTCTTAAAATTCTTTCATCCTTTTAGTTTCTCAATTCTCCTGAATATTTTCTCCAATTTTCAAGAACTTCAAGAATTGTTGGTCCAATTGTTCCAAAACTTTGTCAGGATCATCCACAGACCTCGCTGATCTAAAATGATCGAAGGGATTTTGATAAATCAAATCACTGTGATTCTAGAAGCCAATCAAATTTTAGAAAAACAGGTAATTTTCCAAAATGTTCCTGAAGGCTTTGAGATATCATGTCAACTATAATAATTATTGCAGTTTGAACACAACAGCCCAAAAACAACTTTATTCAGAGGATTTTTACACAATCTTAAAAATCCAATCAAACATTGTGTCTCTGGTTCTGCACTAAATCCTGAGGAGGTCCCAAAGTTTCCAAAGTTATTTTCTACAGATACTTGTCCAAAACTGTGTGATGCTCTGAATCTGACATCTGTAAAGTCACCTGCAGTAACATGTTTGAATTTCAGAGGTTTTCTGTGATCAGTAGATCAGTAATCATCAGATTAAATGTGAAAATTCAAACAGGTAAAGTGACGTTTGTTGGGGCTTCTCTCTCTCTCTTCAAACATCTTAACATCTATTACCCATTTTCCACAAAACTTGCTTGAGTTTTTTATAATTTCACCTCTACATACATTTTATTTACGCCTTCATCTGCAAAGTGTATTTTTAATATTCTGGTTCTGTTCTGTTTGTTTTTCAGGTCAGAGGATTTCCAAAGAAAAGCAGACAGGATGAGATGCTGATCGGAGGGAGGAGAGATTCGTCTTTTTTTTTTCTGTGAAATCATGTGATCAGAGTGTCCCTCCTTTCTGCAGGTGGAGTATAAAAACTCTTCCTCTTTCTTCAGCATCACAGAGCTTCCTGAAGCCAACAGCAGGTAAGAACACTTTGAAAGGAGACTGATGAGACTTTCAAATGTCAAGATCAAGATTTTAGACTCAAAGCTCACAATGGGATAAAGATCCTTTTTTACACAGAGGTGATATTTATATATGTCTTCATTTATCAGAGTGTTTTTATCATTCTTGTACAATAACACTGAGTTGAAATGACAGAAATAAATGAAGAGCCACAGTGAAGGCAGTCAGTCACGATAACTCTGTCTCCTCATGTTCATCATGTGTCAGCTTCTCTGAGCTGTTTCTATGCCAGTTTCATGGCACAACTAAAGAGATATTACTGTTGAGAGCAGCATAAAACAATATCTGTCTTTCTATCATCGGAGATCTTCCTCCAAAGAGTTCCACGTATGGATACGTACTTTCCTGCAGCTTATAAGCACATCAGCATTTAAACAGTTTCACTTACATTGGTCTGTTGTGTTGTCAGTAATAAGGTAAGTCTGACAGAAGATTAAGTGTCAGACAATCAGACAGTCTTCAGATGTGTTCAGTATAAGTACTTCCTCATTATTCAGGCAGAGTACTGCTGAATAAAGAAAACTTAATCCAGGCAGCATGATGTGTTTGTTAATGCAGAGAGGCTTCATGTGAACCTTTAGGAGACTGAGTGCAAACCAACCATAAAACAAAACATCACGTACTGTTGTTGGATAAACATTCATTTTTATTTCCACCACGACACCATGAACCTCTGTTAGCTTCACATGTGAACTCTGATCTTCACCCATGACTGCAGGCCTATGTATGGATCCAACTCCATCACAAAGTTTGCAGATGACATCACGGTGATTGGACTCATCAGTGATAATGATGAGTCACACTACAGGGCAGAGGTTCGAGCACTTAGCTACATGGTGTGCTGACAATAACCTGCTCCTTAACACCAACAAAACTAAGGAGCTCATTGTGGACTTCAGGAAGGTGAAAAGGGAGACACATGATCCCATCCACATCAACGGCATGGCTGTTGAACGATGTCTCCAGTTTCAAGTTCCTGGGGATCCACATCTCAGAGAACCTTTCATGGACTGCAAACACCTCCAGCCTGATTAAGAAGGCCCATCAGCTGCCTGTTCTTCTTGAGGACACTGAAGAAGAACCACCTGTCCACTGCCATTCCTGGGCAACTTTTACCGGTGTGCGATAGAGAGTATCCTAACCAACTGCATCACAGTCTGGTATGGGAACTGCTCTGTCATGCGGACCGCAAGGCACTGCAGAGGGTGGTGAAAACCGCCCAACGCATCACAAAGACTCCACTTCCTGCCATAGAGGACGTCCAGAAGAAGCGATGTCTCTACGAAGGGCACGTAGCATTCTTAAGGACTCCTCTCATCCTGGCACATACTCTTTTTCAACTACTCTGCCCTCCAGGAAGCGTTACAGGAGCCTCCGAGACTAAAACCAGCAGGTTTAGGAACAGCTTTTTCCCTACAGCTGTTTCTCTATTGAACTCTGTCCCCCTCTGATCCCCCACACCCTCCCACACCCCAAACTCCTCCACACCCCTACATTGCCCACTGTCTGTCATTGCGCCTCCTGTTGTCCCACCACATAATTGTGTATACATACCTGTATATAGTGTTCACATCCATCTCTGTTCTTGTACATACTTGTTCATATTCATATCCATCCTTTCACTGTATCTGTATATTAATATAGCCCTTCTGTATATTAGTATAGCACACCTGTATATATATATTGTTCATATCATATCTATATAGTTTCTGTATACTAGATACCTTACTTACCTGTACATACTGTTCATACTCTACATACTATTTATAATGCACTTGCTGCTTCTTTGCACTTCTGATTAGATGCTAAACTGCATTTCGTTACTCTGTATTTATACATGTGTAATGACAATAAAGTTGAATCTAATCTAATAAAAACAACAGTCGAATCCTTTAACATTTTTGCACTTGTTAGCAAGCTGTTCAATCTTTTCTTCTTTACAGATGAATTCAAATACAGTTAATCTTTTGTTTTGTTTTTGTTTGTTGTTTTCATCCAGAGACCAATCAGCAGACATCTCTACCAGGCATCACCATGGCAACAGAGTGAGTAACATCAACACAATTAACCTGATTAAACAATTCAAGGTTCATTTTTTCAAAGTTTTACATTAACAATTCAGTTAAATTCAAACAAAATGTAGTGACATGTTTATAAGTATATATGTATGTACACATATTTTACATGTCAGAACAACAAGCTAACATGTTCATCACTCATGTTAGCATGCTCATGGGGATTTTAGTGTTTTCAACCAAAACAGTTTCTGTGATTAAATTAGCTGAAATATTTTATAATAATATTTTATAACTGTGATGTAAAAGATTCAATACGATACTTTCTATGTTAAAAATCAGAAATGGAAGATAAAACAAAGACTAAATACAAACACATGGAGGGAAAAGCTCCTTTCAGACCTGCAGCTCTTTACGTTAATGTGATGAGAATTTAACATGTCTGAGTAAATACTCGAGACACTTTTATCCAAAAGTCATGACAACTACCTGAAACATTTTGAGATGTAAATTGATGGAAGGGTAAAATCTATACATAAAATTTCAATGTGTAAATGATCTACCTTTTCTACAGGAACACTAACACCTCATCCAGATATCCCAAACACTGTGAGGTCATGAAAGGTGGTCGCTGCAGTTCATGTACCGGGAAGTATCCTGTATCAGCTCACGTCAAAGAAAACTGGAAAGTGACCAAGACAAGGAAAGTTAAAAGGACCCTAGAAGACGTGAAAAAGAAATATGAAGAGGGTAAAGCAGGCTGTGAGAAGTCAACAAAACTTTTGGAAAGTCTGGAAAATAAAATGAAAGAACTTGAGAAAGACAAAGTTCGGTGGCTGGAAGAGTCCTTCCAACATGTTGTCAAACTGGAGCAGATCACTCTGAATGTGGATTCACTGTCCACTCAGGTCCACTTGGACTTCCTGATTGAGAAGATGAAGGAGAAAGGAGACAAAGAAAAGGTCCAGAAACTGGAGGAGATGAAAAGTCGAGTGGATGAAAGAGCCAGAGTTGTACTGAGGTACATGTTTGGAAAACTAAAATAAGCTTTTAAAGCCAAAATGAAGCAGGTGACCAACATGTTGAGAGCAGACAGCTGTGGAGAAAACAAGGTCGACACTGTTAATACAAATGTTTAAACCTCACTAAAGGTTTTTCATTCTACTTCTATTAAGTGTGATGTTGCATGTTAATAAGTAGATCAGCAAATCAAAATGTAATCAGCTTTTAAATGGGAAATGTGTAATTCCTGGAAACAGCGCCCTCTGTGGTGGCTAATGAGTGTTTGTTCTTGTAGTTTGATGTTTGATTACCAAGAGTTACTTAACTGTTCAGATTAGAGAAGAGTTTAGGAGCAGCTCCCTCCTCCTCTATCACAAACTAACACAAAGTCACATGGTGTTGTACTAAAATACATTTATTTTTCTTCTCCTTCATGTTTGAAGGGTTTCTGATGTTTTTTCAGTCAGTGGCAGGCTGTGATTTATTGTGATGTGACTCTGATGTTGACAAGTGTCAGTAAACTGGTGGTGGGACAGTAACATGTAACATTTATAATATATATCTACAGATAAAGCAGTTTTCTCAGCACGTTTACGATGCTGGGGGTCAGCACGCCCTCGCCCTGCCCCCGCCTGTTGCCCCGCTCGTCCACCCGACCCCAGTGCCTACTCCAGCGGGTGGTGGGCCACAGGTTGGGGGCTCCATGTAGTTTTTCCAGGATGTGCATGTTTATGTTATAAATAATAACTATTATACAACTTTAATATTAACAGACATAAAAATATCCCATTATTTATCAAAATAATCAGGTTTTGTCATTGCTCTGATTGTTATGATTATTGTTTAAAACCGGATCAGACTTTGCAGATTTATAGATGGACGAGTGACTCGACAGTGTCACCCCCAACTCTAAACACAGGAAACACACAGTACTTCTGTCATGTTTCGTTCCATGTCCTGTTTGTTTATGGTCTTGTGTGGTCTTATGTCTCGTGATCCTTGTCAGGTTATTATGTCTTGTGATGTCTGTTAAGTTTTCATGTCTGTCATGTTTCTGTTTCTTGTATCGTCTTGTGTTCAGTGTGTTTAGTAGGTTGTTACGCCCCAGCCTAGGGGAATCTGGGGCACAACATAAAGGGTGTGACTCCCTCTCTTTGTTTTCCCAAGGATGACCAGAGGATAATTTTGCAGTCCAACAAATTTATTTACAAAAAAAAGAAACTGGGTTATAGGCGTCAGGGGGAGCACGCACAGCCAAAACAACAAACAAAACCTTCTAGAAACAAAACGAAATCCACTAGCTTACCTCATCATAATAAAAATAAAATACAGTTATCTGACCTGCCTCCCTAAACATAAAACAGGAGAAAACGTACGAAAAGAAAATAGCTTCTCCCCCCTACAAGAAAACCCGGACTGCATCAACAAATAAACTCAAAAGTGGTCTCGCCGCACACGCACAGCACCACACACAACAGTTCGAATTACGAAGACACACAGGACACCACAGTCTGGTCGGGAGTAGGGTGAATGAAAGAGAGCCACCCGGCTGGCATGGGCGGGTCCCATTTTAAATCTGGTCCCGCTGATCCTCCGTCCAATCACCAGCCACCACCTACACAGAACACAAGAGGGAAGGAGGAGAAGGACAAAGAAATAGCACCTCCCTCAGGCAGGGAGAGACAACACACAATGGGAAGGATACAGACACAAACACTGAATAGAACATAACCTTATGACCCCGGGTCATAACATAGGTACTGTGATGTCACATCAAGTCTGTTAAGTGTTGAATGTCATGTCTGGTTTCCTGTTCTGGCATGTCATGTTTTACTTTGAAATCCCTAACTCTCCTCTCGTTTCAGGTCCCTTGACTTCCTGCCCTTGTGTGTTTCCCGCCTGTTGTGATTGTCTGCCCCACCTGATTGTTTCCACCTTGTTCCCCATTACCTCATGTGTATATTGTATGTGTTTCCCCTGTCTTATTGCCAGATTGTCTCACGTGTTTGATTTCGCTTTTGCACTTTTTCAAAGATAGAGTTTATTTTTGGTACTTTGTTTTCTTTATTAAACCACCTTAACCTACTGCCTGCTTCCTGTCCGGCATTTGGGTCCATCTGTTTTGTGAACGTCGATCTTTACAACTTCTACCACAGGGTGTCCTGCAGCTCTTTGGGTAATGCAGTATTTGCTGAAGGTGAGGGAGGAGATGCAGGTTAGAATAGAATAGAATAGAATTCAACTTTATTGTCATTGCACCTGCAGTACAGAGCAACGAAATGCAGTTTGCATCCATCCAGAAGTGCTTTTAGCAGTACAATATAAATATAAATGTTACAATGTCCACAAGTATATATATATATATATATATATATATATAGTATATACAGGCTATATAGTCAGATATTTGTATTAGAATTCTAATAGTTGTATGTGAAATGGTTATCTATACAATATTTACAGTAGTGCGGATGTTATCAAAAATATATACAGAAGTGTATTATCATTACAGTAGTGCAATGAGGATTGACAGGTATTAAATTAGCTACAGGTATAAAGTGCATCTGATGGTTTGGATTCAAGAGACAGAGTTCAGGAGACAGAGTTCAGGAGTCGGACAGCTGTGGGGAAGAAGCTGTTCAGGAACCTGGTGGTTTTAGTCCGTGCGCTCCTGTATCGCTTCCCAGAAGGCAGGAGGGTAAAGAGTCTGTGTGCTGGGTGACTGGAGTCTTTAATGATTTTCCCAGCCCTCTTCAGACACCGCTTCCTGTAGATGTCCTCTATGCTGGGAAGTGTTGCATAAAGCCTGAATGTTTTATTGTGAAAGAATCATTATCCAGAGAGAAACACTGATGGAAGTGGAGCTGGACTGACTCACCGCCTGCTGTTTGTTTTAGACTCACTGAACAACATGTCATGACTCAACAAAACCAACCGTCCCTCACTAAGTACTTTAACTCAAGTACGATCTTTTGGTCTTTCCATTGTCTGCATTGCTACTTGTGCTTCATTCATTCAGGGGGAGATGTTGTATTTTTACTGCGTGTATCAGCTGTAGTTTACACAAACAACATGAGAAGAATTCAATAAATATGAATATACATAAATTTTATCCTGCAACTAATGATCATTTTCATGATCAAATAATTGAACTGTTTGATTTATAAAATGTTAGAGAACAGTAAAGAGACTTATAATGTGATTGCGTAAATGTAAATGGCTTAAAATGATTCACTGATGAATTGTCTGATGAATTTGCTGTCCATTGATTCATGAACAAATTGTTTTGTAATAATCCTGCAGTAATCATAGTTAATAACATGCCATTTACTCTGCATAAGAGATACTGAACTACATTTTACTGTAGAAGTTTTGTACTTTTACTTCAGCACAGTTTTGAATAAAGAACTTTGACTTCTTTTACTTTTGTGAAATATCTTAATAATTCTTCCACCACTGCTCCTAGAAACACTTTATTTCATATGTGTGTGATTTTCTAGTTTCCTGGAAATAACATTTTAATAATAATATTAACAATGATGATCAAATTGAAGAAACAAACTTTTCACAGTCAGAGTTGTGTTGGTTGTGTTTAAACTTCTCTGGCGAACAGTTCTCATGAGTTTATAATGCACCTATAAATGTTTGTGTGTTTACACAATCAATAAATGAACACGGTGCTGATGTGTTTGTGTGTAATCATAGATCATTGAATATGATTAAATGTGTTGAACAGAAGCTTCACAGTCACAGTTTCACTTGATAACACTTTGCTGTATTCAGTGTCAGCTGTTGATAAAGTTATTTTGAACAGGAGATGCACCCTGAAAATGTTGCACCTCAAACAGTTTCTGCACATCATTACATCACACACCAACAGAGAGAACAGATTTATTCATCAGCTCTGAAGATGATCAATAAAAATCAGATCATTCAGATTCAGATTTCCTTTATTAGTCCCACAGCGGGGAAATTCACAGTGTAACAGCAGAGAAACACAATGGAAAATAAATAGAGGAAATGCAAGACACAGGGTAAGATAAAAAAATAATTTAAAAAATAAATATTGTCTGTTCGTTTTAGTCACACGACAGTAACACGGCTACCTGAGCAAAAAGAAGCTCAAAGAAACAAAATCAAGATCACAAATCAAACAAAATCACAATGGGAAGACTGTGACTGGATGTTCCTGACCGCAATGCACCCTGGGAGTCGTAGTTGATCACAGGCTCCTGGTGCCTTTGATTTTTTATGAAATAAGATCTTTTCCAACACAGCTGTTCTGAGGAGTGAACCTGAACCTGAATCAGAACCTGAACCTGAACCTGAATCAGAACCTGATTCCTGTCTTTAGCTCTGAACTGTCTGTGGAAATATTCCTGTCTGTAGCTCAGCAGTTGTTTGCTCATGAAACAAGGTACTGATCTCATTAACACGCTGTCCTGATGGTGGCGCTAGATGGAGAGTCAGAGGATCAATAAAGTTCTTACAGGGCAACATGAGAGACAGAGACAGACAGGCAGACAGACAGACAGACAGTTGAACATGTCTGTCCTTCACACAGCCTGGTAAAGGCTGTTTGGGTGGGCCGGCGTCTTGTCAGCTTCAGGTAAACACCTCATACCTGCAGAAGGAGTGGTTTGGGAGTGGACTCGTTACCTGATGTAAGAATAATAGTTATGCTCAGACAGGTCTGAGATATGCGGCTTCCCACAGTCAGATGATCGAGTGCGGCGCTCTGGAACTTCTTTTAACGGCTGAATCCTCGAGAGGATGGCGAATAATTATTACCCTTATTCCAAGGTAAGGCTCCTTTTTATCTTCACTGTAGGTAAGAGCTCGTATCATCTCAGAGGCCGGCGGTCAGGAAGGCCTGGTGTCTGTGGGTTAATGTTCACACACACACACACACACACACACTATCAGCATCTCTACGTTACACAACGCCACGATAAGATTTCTCTCCTTGATTTTTTTGAAACTGGGTCAACAGACATTAACTGTTGCATGTAAAATATCGCTACAAGTATTTTCAGCAAAATGTACTTTAAGTATGAAAAGTAAAAGTACTCATTATGCAGACTCATATATGATATTATGGTGTTGTTGATGCACTCTGATACTGCAGCTACTCAATGCTCTTATTCTGTTTATCTGTGAAACTGATCAGCACATTTTTAAACTCTTCATGTGCTTCATTTGTGTCTGTCAGATGTAGTGAAGTAAAAAGCATAATGTGGAGTACAAATACTCAAAGAAATGAGTAAATGTACTTAGTTACATTCCAGCATTGGTCAAATGAAAAATGTGGATAAGTTTTTATGTGAGTTTATTTAGTTTATTCACATTTTGTTTCTGATTTTAAGATGAGAAAGTCGTGAAAAAAAAGGGAACGTAACTGGGTACTTTTACTTTACATTAACTTTACTTAACTAGTATACTACATACTGCACTCTACTACACCATGAAAATACGATGTGTTGATACAGTAACAGTATATAAAGTACTCACAGTTTCCCCTTGTCTGTAGTAAAGTACTGCTTCAGTAAGAACAGTATAATATAAGATATGACAACAAATACTCTGCTACAAGTACTTTTACTTTGAATACTTCATACTTTTATACTTTTACTTTACTTTGTAAGTACATTCTGCTGCTTTTTTCTCCTTTAAAGTTTAAACGCAGCTCTGTTATTTGCCCGATTGTGTTTAGTTACTTTTACTTGAGTAAAATTTCTCAAAATGTCTTCCAGCTCTGGTCAAATTTTCATGAGACAGAATCGTTCACTTCATAGTTTTTCATTTCTTATAGAGGCTTTCTTGAATTGTGAGTTTTAGTTTGACAGTTTTGCAGGAAGCATCGTGTGTTTGTGAATTTTACAAACACTGAACTGGCCTATAAACTTCACGTACTACACTGTGAACACAGCGACGTGTCCTGCTGAGCCTCAGGTTGTGTCCTTTGAAGAATTTCTGAGGTCTGAACAGGAGCGAGCGCTGGGCCCGTTTTCACAAAGTGCCGACTCACCGGAGACAGATTCAGAAAGGAAAACAAACTGATGTTTCATCTCTAATGAGGCTCAAAGTGCAAAAACACTGGATCCTACATTTCCCATGATGCAGTCAGATATTTATAACAAACATCTGACACTCAGCTTCTCAAACGTGATCAAAGTAAAAAACACATCAGCTGCAGCTCACTCGAGTCTCGACAGGTGAACGGCCACACCTGTATGCAGGCTTTCTGAGGTAACCCTGATGACATCACTATGACATCATAGGGGCAGATGTCTCACTGACTGGACCGAGCAGGACCAAGAAACGTCTTCATGTGAGCAGAGAGCTTCGAGTGGCCGAGGTGGATCCACGTCACCTGTCAGGTGGAGCCAGGTGGTTTCCTGTATTGAGGTGGTTTCCTGTATTGATCTGGTGGTTTCCTGTATTGATCAGGTGGTTTCCTGTATTGATCTGGTGGTTTCCTGTATTGATCAGGTGGTTTCCTGTATTGATCAGGTGGTTTGGACTCAGATTCACTCTGAGCTCAGCGCGACGACGTCTGCTGTTGTTTGATTATTAAGACGCACTCATGAAGAAGAAAAGTCAAACTGATGAGTCCTCCAGAGAGGTGAACAAAGTTCACTTCATCACTTCTGCACAACAACAACAACAACGTCAACA